>JARYHS010010489.1:0-143905 GCA_031002005.1 Vandiemenella viatica
GAATTACAAACACAACATCCTGTTAGCACAATTTCAACTCAAGTGAAATTTACCAGCTAGTGATTTCAGGAGCTTAAATAAGCGCAACAGATTTATCGAGAAGACCTAAAAAAAAAACACCGATTCTTGTGGATCATTAACAATCAAACAATAGAATTAGAACAGAAAAATCAAAACTTATAAAAATTATTTATAATCATGGAGAAACATTTTTTTTTAATAAACTTAGAGAATATTTACAGATTTTTAAAAAATAAACCTCAAATTTAGACATATCCAAATATTAAAAAATCATACTCAAAACACCTTGACTTACACAACATTTGTAATTACGATCTTTCATTATCATTTCAAACATTGTACTGATTTTAATCGAACACTTCATTTAAACAATTTCCATTCATCAAAACAATACTCATTCGTTCTAAATATATACAAATTTACAATTAACCATTGTTTATCTCTCTTCAACACCAGTATATTTAACTCATAAGATTGAAATTCACAGAAAGCTGGGTATGACGGCTGTAACAAGATTTGATATTGTATTGATTAATCACCAACAGGAATAAACAAATAGTGATTCTAAACCAGTTTACTATTCTTTTTGTAATGAAGTGTATTATTATTATCTTCTAAGTATTATTTGGCACATTTCTGTTCCATGAATTCTGTCAAATGATTTTTAAATAACCCAGAGAGCCATATACTTTAGTGTGCCTGCCCCACACTGGACAGTATCTTAATAATCATGATCACTTATATCAGTTAAAATTCATTTTTTGCAGTATGGGAAAAAATTGTTGAGTATGCACCAGAGTATGCTCTCCATTGCAATTAAATTAAATTTTGAGGTAGGCAGAACAAATTATAGTGTTGTTACTTTAATGATTGCTGACTTTGCATGTTCACAGACTCAATTCTTGTCCAAGTAAGTCGTCTGCTGTGAACTGTTCAGGACATGGCATCTGTATTGATGGAGTGTGCACATGTGATGCTAGTTATATGGGAGATGCATGCCATATAGAAGTGTGTCCAGGAAACTGTGGAGACCATGGCGATTGCAACAGGGAATCACACCGCTGTGATTGTCACCCTGGGTACAAAGGTAATTAGTGTTGTTTTTATTTATGAGATTTGATAATATGCTTGGTGCAAAACTAGTTTGTAAAGTTCCTTTTCCACTCGAACAGAACCTAAACTTTTTAAGTACCCCAAGTATTGTTTAAAAATTATTTTAGGTTTATGTATAGTTTTAAATGCATTTGTTACATATTCTCCACATTTTTTTTTTAAAAATATTTTTACTTTCATGCAATTAACAGATGTTTGAAATACAAATTTTCATTCCACAATTATATTCACTTGATATTAAATATTTTTGTACAAATAGAATTGATTTTCACCTAATTGTGTTTGGCAAATTTTATCAATAAGTATGTAATTTCAAAATATCTCTATTCCAGTTTACACTAAAGTTCCAAAAGCCATGGAATACCTTCTAATATTGTTTGGGCCCCCTTTCGCACTGCGAACTGTAGCAACCTGACACGGCATTGAAGTACCTGAAGAAATATTTAGCCGTACTTCCATTACAGCTATTCATAATTGCAAATTTTTGCTGATGCTGGGTGTTGTGCACAAACTGACATTTCCATCACATCCCAGCCATGTTCAATTGGATTCCTGTTGGGCGATAGGTGGCTAAATCATTTGCTGGAACTGTCCAGAATGGTCTTCAAACCAACCACGAACAATTTTGTCCCATTTTCATGGCACATTGTTATCCTTGATGGCTTCTTTTTTGTTTGGGAACATTAATGGCTGCAAATGGTCTCCAAGTAGCTGAACATGGCTAGTTCCAGTCAACAGTTGGTCCAGTTTGAACTGAGAACCCAGTCCATGCCATTTAAATACACCCCATCCCATACCAGCATAGAGCCACCACCAGTTTGCATTTTCCATGGGCTTGTGGTGCCTGCTCTACACTTGAATGACACCATCAATTCTTAACAACTAGAATCATTCCTTTTCTGAGCACACAACCTTCTTCCAGTCATAAGTGGTCTAACTGATCAGCTTATGGAGCCAGGAGAAGTGCTGAAGCTGATAGCATTTTATTAGCAGACTCGAGTTGGTCTTTTGCTGCCGTATTCTATCAGCAACAAATTTTTCTGTACTATCCACATGGACACAGTTTGTTGTACATCCCATGATGAGTGTGGCTGTTCTTTGATATAGTTTTGCCTATCAGTCTACAACATTACCTCAACATTACCTCGCTGGTCTTGGTTATTAGTTAGACGTGATTAGCCAGTGTGTTGTCCATGGCACTAGATAATGCTGTAAACTACATATGATGGCACACTCTTGACAGTGTGGATTGCAGAATGTTGAATGCACAAACAATTTCTGAAATGGAATGTACTATGTGTCTAGCATGGTCAGTGTGTATTAATTCATGTTGTGCGGCCATAATCATGTCTGAAAACCTTTCACATGGCACATGAGAGTACAAATGAAAGCCCCGACACAGCATGGCACATCAGTATGTTTTTTCCATGGTGCCACCACTATCAGAATATTTGCATCTTCCTAACCCATGACTTTTGGCACTTCATTGTATAATTATAGAGTAAATATTGCTGCAAAAGCAGAAATTAAAATTCATAAAAATAAAACCTAGGTGGGTAGAAGAAGGGAGAAAAATGGACGCGCAGGGACATTGCCAACGGAATGTAATTAAATATTAAAAAAAAAGAGCATGTAAAAAAGGCTAAATTTTAATTATATGGTTCATCAAGTTCCCTTTTTCCCAAAGATAAATTTGGTGGGTGAATGGCTGATGTTTGGGCATTTAGCTGAGGGAGAAGGATGTTTTGATTGACAGGCACCCCCCCCCCCCCTATCCAACCATCCATAGTTTGGTTTTCCATTGTTTCCCAAAATTACTCCTAAAGCAAATGCTTGAATGATTCTTACAAAAGGTCGTTCCTATTCTTGTCTGCAATCCTCTCCCTACTTGTACTTGTTTTTGATAAGCTGTAGAATCCTTATTAAATGAAAAGCATTTGAAGAAATCATCATATATAAATTACAGTGGATTTTGGAGAGACTTCCAATGCCTAATACTTTTAAACTTAAATAAGGAAGAGAAATAAATAGAGAGTTTATACGTATGTCAAATAGAAAATAAATAAGGTTATAAGGTAGAACAACAGAAAATCGTAATAAAGAGCTTGTAAGACTTGCATCAATTGCAATAGTCCACTCCTTCAAATATGCAAGATGACTTTAAATTCTTGCAGATAGCGGTGTATTTGAAGGAACAGCTAATGATCATTGACTGCGATGCAATCTGAATTTCAGGAAGAAATTCAGCATCCCATAATTCAAATTATTATCACAGAATAAGGATAGGCTTCTATTTTTTAAGTACCAACAGAAAATCAAATACGTTTATAATAGTCTGAGACATTATTGCAAACTGTCCTTTCTCTTCAAACAAGCCACTGACAATTATGTAGATTTAAAAATAAATTATCAGAAGAGTCCCACCGCCACAAAATTCCAAAAACTTAACACCGCATTTGAAGTTTTTTATAAGTTATTGTTCTCAATAGTTAGGTCTGAAAAATTATTTGCTGTAAGTTACAGAAGCATTATCAAATCAAAATTGTTCTCTTAAAATTTATTTGCATTCATTCCAGTTCATCTACATGTATCCTCAAAACCATGTCAGCGTATTGCACAACTAGATACTTCAACCTCAACTGCAACAAAATTACTACATGCACTTCTATTTCGCTGGTTGTTAAAGTTACAAAAATTTAGTATTAAAATCACTTGGCTGAATCGTCTCTACTTTGCAAGTTTTCTGTGGCCCTACACGACGCTTTATACTGTTGCTGCTCTTTCAAAACCTAAACACTGAAATTAAACTTGGGTCTGCAGATAATTATTCTGAACCCTTACTAAACCTTCTCAGAGACAACACTTGGATCTACCATTTGGCCAGATTCACTTATTCCCCAATAAACGTTAACCAGATTTCAGATACCAAACACAAAAACTAACAATGTTTCACTCCAGCTGAAATCTGTTGGGTTTCATCACTCCTGGGGACAGAACATACGTGTCCCCCTTCCAAGGGCATTTCCACGATGAGAAACTGGCGAAAGGGGGGGGGGGGGAACTCATATTGGTTTCAAGAAAGTGGGGTGGGGGACTGAAACATGACAATTTCCTACAAAATGAAACTCAAACAGTATTGAGGAAAACTATTTTAATTATGGATTAACATAGTAATTACAATCACTTAATCTAAGGACCTACTTTTGTAGTTAATTCAAATCTAACTCAGTTATAGTTTGTTATGTAAACATTAATCATCTCAGAAAATTTTTCAATAACTTTGTCGATATCTCTCAAGTGTTCTTTTACGAAATTTTGATGCACACTCATCAGCCATAATCCAGTCAATCTTTCCTCTCCCATATTGCTCCTGAGCCAGTTCTTCACTCATTTAAGCGTACTGAAGGATCGTTCCACTGTCACTGTAGTGCATGGAATAGTGCTCAGAATTGTGAATGCTTTTTTCATGGCAGGAAAAAATATTAGTTTTGTTAAACAGGTTCTTGACTTATCGTATACCTTTTAGTCTTTTAATAATTACTAATGGTGTGGCTTCAACTGGTGGGTGTTAACTTGATTTTTCTTCTGGGAGGGAGGGGAGGAGGCTGCTGAGCCCCTCACTGTGTACAGCTATGGGTGGCAAATTAATTATTTTTTTTTCCTGAGGAGGGGTAGCAGCAGCAGCAGCCACATAGAAAAAAATCACTAATCGTCAGTCAGTGTTGGGACTTTTTTCCCCTTAGCTTCTCAAATCATTGCGTCACACTCTAAAGTGTAAGGCTCCCTAGGGCGGGCCGCGTCGCGTCGCATCGCAGAAATGCATCTGCAACCGCTTACATTGATTCTAATGGGTAAAGCACACCAGAGGTGGGGCGATGCGGGCCGCGTCGCATCGCACTGCCGGATCGCTTGGCCAAGCGTATTTTTTCCGCCTGTGCGCCTCGATGCGCTCAGTCGCGACTAGGTTTGCGATAGGAACTCCATCAGCAGTGACTGACTTTTGTAACATGTGTGTTCCTATTTCTGTGAATTAACTACATTACTTCAACAAAATTAGCTGCAAATCTGCACGCAGGATGCTGGATGTTTTCTGAAGAAAAAAATATAAGTAGTTACAATCTGAAATTTAATTACTTTATGAAATTTCTAGCTCATGCTCACTTGTTCTTTGCTTGTATGTTTTAACTTAAACTATTCAAACGTAATGGATGAAAAGCACTGCATCTCATTAGTAATCACTGTCAAAGAGTTCTATGATTTACAAGACGCAAAATATAATAACAAAACAAAAAAAATATTTGGTAGGAAATAGGAAACTAGTTAAAACAACCAGGTATAATGTCATGTTTCGTATTTTATTTTTTGTTTATTTTATATGTGTATGATAATTTTCTATCACTTTATTTCAATGCCGCTTCCAAAGCTTCGTGTTACCAATTAACCTAATTGTTTTAAAAAAATTGTAAAATTATTCCAAATCTTAATGATTTCTTATGTAACCTAGAAACCTGTGTAAGTCAAGTATTGAAATTTCTTTGTTGTCATTTCCGTTCTTACCTCCTGCAACCCAATTCAAATATCATTAATCAAAAGGTTATGAATGCAGCATGTGGCTAGTATTACTGTATTTATCTTATTAGCTAACACCGACATTCTTCTTTCACAGATTTGAAACCTTCTACCTATAACACCAAAGCAGTTATCGATCACCCTCCATAGTTTATTGAGCCTGTAATTGAAAGTTCCTTTCTCTTCATTTCATTTTATCTGATATTCTGAAATAGGCCTCATCTCGAAAGGGGAAAAGCTTCATTTACTACTATTACATACTGCATTTTATCTCACTTGTCAACGTGAAAATTCAGTTCTCCTGCAGCCATTGCCTCACCTAAATTGTTGTGACTAAATGTTTTGCCATATTAATTTTTTCCCCAATCCTCCGGCGACCAAAATACAACTGCAATTGCAAGGGCTATTAAAACCATGAAACATTCATTTTTTCTGCATTAAAAATAAAGAGAACCACAATTCTGTAGAACTGCTGTAACATGTTTGCCATCTAATGTGCCTAAGAAATGCGGAAAATTCCTTTTTAAATTAAACCCATTGCCTTTTCTGCTTAATTTTCGTCACTGAATATATAAAAATAGGAACCCTTTGTCTGATGTGTCCATTTGCAGTGTAGAAGCGGCTGAATAATCGTCGAGAACCGAAGGCGGTGACAAAAGAAATGCGACTCGCTGCGTCCAGATGTGCGTTGCAGCATTTTCGCTCAATGCGATGCGACCCAATGTGATGCGATGCAGCCCGCTCTAGTGAGCGCGTACCTTAAAACAACTTAATATGGCCCAAAAATCCTCAAATAAATCCCTAAATAAACTATTGTTATGTTACAAGCTCGACTACCCTTTAAAACCCTTACTTTATAATAATTATTCTTTTGTTGTTAGTCAAAACAGATTTATTGTTGAAACACAATTACATTTGGAACTTTGCTGGTATGTCAGAACATATTAAAAATCCTGGTTTTTGTATAGAATTTTTGCCTTTTTTTTTTTTTTACCAAAGCTGCTTCTTAGAAATGGTATACACACTTCTTAAGATGAGCCATAAGTATTTTTTTAATTTCACTACAGCACTGTAAAAAAGTTTGGAAAAGGAAGAAAAATGTCATTTTCATTAAACAGATATTGAAAAGAATGGCCCAGTGTACGATAAAATATTCCTTAACTGCAGTTCAATTAAGAGTTTTTTTTTTTCACATTATGTATTAACACACCAGTACACACACATATAAATGATAGCTATTCCTTTAACCCCTTGCCGTACTTTGACAAGTCTGACTCGTGATAACAATTTTGGACCAGAAATGGGTCAAACTCTTGGAAACAAATGCGGGCCAAACGTAAACATCACGAGTGAGACTCATGGAACTAAGTGCAGACCAAACGTAAACCACTATGCTTCCAAAAGTACTATATATTTTGAAGTTTGTATAAAAATATGTATATAAAAAGGAACAAGGATTAAATTAGTGTTGACGTCCACGAGAAGAGTATCGCATGGAACAACTAAGCTTATAGCTATATAGGCATAACAGGTATCTGCACGTCGGCTTCTATTGCGATTGTCTCGTGCATCACACTGCCCGTTTGGCGCATACATCCCCAACCCCTTGGGCACAGATTTCATACAGGTAAATGGTATGGCAAGGGGTTAATAAGACATCCTCAGCAAGGAGAAGAAAACACTGTTAAAGGTGGCAGATCTCACCTTAAGGATCATGTTAATATTTCAGTGGTATTTTGTTTCACAGTGAACACTGTGGATTGTGATCACTATTTGTAGTCGATACATATTGATTACTATTGTTATGTGTTTGCTTGTAATACTGATTCTGATAAATCTCCCGTCTTGATGTATTTTTCCTAATGTTATATTTTTGTATGCAGGCGATGATTGTGGACAGTTGGAAGCAATGGGTTATTGGGAAGTGGTTCAACCCAAGGACTTTATTCCAACAGGATCTGCCTCTCATGGTGCAGTTGTGTGGAGAGATTCTCTTTATGTAATAGGTGGTGAATCATTTCATCGTGCATCAGAGATGATTTTTGTCTATGACTTTAATGGTGAGTAGAAACCAATATGTTTCTTGGCTTAAGATGATTGTCAAGATATTACATATTTATGCTGTTATTGAATGGCCACACAAACCTCCATATGCTTATTAAAGACAAATACACAATGCTGATACCCTTCAGTTTGTCTGTTCCCATAATATAACCCAATACTGGATATAGCATAGTGATACAAAGAGACTGGCTTCAAATCTTGGACCTTAAGTGGCGGTAAACCTGACTGCAGTTTTTAGGCATTTTTCTGTAATCTTATCAGCAAATGCTGGCTAATAAGTTATCTTGCCTTAAGAGCTTGAAAGACTTCCAACCAGCACATCACCTGCATTACAAGAGACCTCCCCATCACACACAAGCATCATGTGGCTCAGTGAATGTGATGTCCTTGCTCACCATGATTGGACCCAGGACAGTGGAATAGCATCCTATGCTCAGATGAGTCTCGGTTTAGCCGGGATAGTGACTCGCTATCTGCTGTTTCTGGGGCACTCCTGGGACACATTACAACCCTGCCAATATTTTTGAAAGGGACAAATATAGTGGTGCCAATGTTCTCATCTGCATTATGTTAAGAGCACAAATCCCACTGCATTTATTTCTAGGGGAGTTGTGATGGCTTCTGTTTATATTGATGACATAGTAGCAGAATGTGTGGCTTTTTCATGGTGTATATAGACCTGGGTTCCATCTGATAGATGATAATGCCTGCCCACATGGGGTTTGCCTGCTGGACGAGTACTTCAGCAAGAGAACATCACATGTCTATAGGTGCCACCTTGTTCTCAGAATTAAATCATTGGTTGTGCCATGGGCACTCCAGACTGAAGGATTGCAGCTATAACACCACTACCAAGGACTCTTATTGCTCTCCAATTAATGCTTTTTCAGTGATGGGATGCAATTGGATGCATTATTGCCATGCTGGGCTGCCTAATCCACAGTAAGGAGAGCTGTAGAGTACCCTGTATTGCCTTAGGTCATGACACCCTGGTGGAGGGACACCACACACTGTCAGTGCCACCCACTGTTCATGTCTGGTTTCTCTCTATACCTTGCATCAGTAACACTGTGTCATGAGCCAAATTGTTGCCAGGACCTCTCTTAGTGGCACCACATCATTATCATGTCTCATGTTTTTCTGCGAATTCTTGTCATGGGTATAATTGCGGGGAATGTCGCCTTCATTTTGTGTCACTAAAATATTAGTATGGCAGTGGATTTCCAAATTGCTGTGGGATACTTAACTTATGAATCAGTTTCATATATCAGGACTGATTTGTTCACAACTGTTTAGTATTACCAATTTAGTATTAATCCTTTTCCGTGTTTAATCTTTTCAAGATTGTTAGGTTAATCTATAATGAATAAAAATTTAGGGTTTGTCTCCGAGCTGTTTTATCATGTATAAAAACAATTAATATTTGAGAAATTATTCAGTTAATGAATATGCACAGCAGAACAGATGCTGTAGTCACGATATATCGATTAGCCTCTCGGTTTTATGTGTATATGGTAATTTTTTATTTTTTTTCTGGATCATCATGTAGATGCTATTTCTGTGTTTGTACTATGGGCAGATGTGTAGGATACTGTTTTCAGGAGACACACAAAATAATGACCCATTTACATAAAATTTAATCTGGCAAAGTTAACAAAAAATTGTTGCCACAGTTAAGCCTCTAACTAGTAAACAATGAAATATGATCTCCCTTAGTCCTATGAGTGATATCTTGCCTATTAGTTCTAAAAAAAAAGTTTTCATAGCTCTGTATTGCTATTATATTTTGGAGATTTAAGAAAGAGGTGGAGGTGTTTATATCCCTGGTGTAAAAAGCTGTACCTAACAGTAGCACCTCCACATGAGAGAACTCATATATCAACATAGCCAAAAATCCTTGGGAAAAAAATTCTTTTCTTCCAAATTTCCGCACTACTCCATCGGCCTGTTTTGTCGCCCTCCTTATTTCAACAGAATACCAGATATGGCAGAATATTTCATAGGAATACAGAATAGTTCATAGGAATTACAGAATATGAATTCATGTGATAGTTTGTAGGTTGTGTAATGATACAATGGTATGTATGAAATATCAATAAGGATGCAGTAGTGTAAGATCGCTGGGGAGAAAGAAAAGATGGCACTAGGTTAAGTGAGTGGCAGATGCTGTAATTGTCATATACCGACCATGGTGGGTGAGCGGTTAACACTCTGGCCTCACATTCGGGAGGACGCCGGTTTCGAATCGCCGTCCGGGCATCCAGATTTGGGTTTTCCATGGATTTTTCCAGGGAGCAGCAGGACAGCATGATGAGTAAACTCGTCAACAGCAGTCAAAGGGGTTAATGACCTCAGATGTCAACAAGGCATAAAGCCATAAGTACAAAAAAAAAGTAATTGCCGTGTCCGTACTGTGTTGAAGCAAGCTTGCAGAAAAATCTGATAAGTGTGAAAAGTACTTGTAATGAGTATGCAGTGACTGTAATCATAGCAAGAAGTGAACTTGGTAGTGCAGAAACAATCTATGTGTGGAGAAGTGTGGCTGTGTGAGGCTAACGATAGTGACACAGTATAAGTGTGCAGAACCTTGCTTCTTAATTTCAAACATTGCAACCTTTGGTGAAGAAGTCCGGTCAATTAACATTATCCTCACTGGTGGTTTCACTTTGTCAAATGTGGTATGAAAACATTAACTTGAACAGTGATAAAAGTGTGCCCTCTATAAGCTTCTACTGACACTTGTCATATTGTGATGCCTCTCCAAAATCATTTCTCTGTAAAGTGTTATGATGTATTTATGGATTTTCAATGCCCCGTGAACAGTGACAAAAAGAACCCAAGCTTCGTGAAATATTAAGTGTTTTGCCAAAGGATACAAACAAATCATACGACCACTATAATCATAATACGTAACATTTATTAAACTATTTTTTAAGTAGTTACAGTTGGTTACTTCTTAATTGAAGCCTTAGTGACTTTCTTCTTTTAAGAAGTATCTTATATTATTCCTAATTTCTTTTCCAGAAATAGAAACCTTATCATATGAGGTAAAGTTTTATACTTAGCAGTTGTTTATTAGTACCTTGATTTATTTAGTTATGGTTTGGGTTGGAATTTTTTATCTTCTTTGCTGAACCTAATTATTAAACTTATGCTTAATATCATAATAATGATTGTTATTGCAACTTCAGTTTTTATGACAATCTTTCAACGAGAAAATTGGTTTATTCATTGTAACGTATTACTGCTCTCCAAGTATAAATAAGCACATACTACTCATCATCATCTTCGTTAGACATTTCCACTTATGTGTGTAGAAATACTACTACATTTGTGTACTCTATAGCTGCTGTTTCATTGGCAGTTACTTTTGCAGAATTCTTTTAATTCCTGATTAAGCTGTTTTTTTGTTTTCCAAAGGCATTCTAATTTAAATGTATTTCTTAAGTGGCTATAACTTTTCCAGTGCTAAGTTTTCCCCATAAAATCTTGTTGATCCAGTATTTTGATTACTGTTGGGAGTACTTCTGAAGAAAATTGATAAAATCTGATTCTTTCTCATGTGACTTCAGTGATTAGTTCATGCTGTATCAGAGGTGGTTGGATAGTTCAGTTCTGAGTATTTGATCTTATCATTTATAAGTTGCACCTTAAGATGTTTCACATCTGCAAGTCACTGCAGGGTACAATTAATTTCCTGTTGATTTTAAAATCTTTTTAGTCCATGAGAACCTGCCATGGAGCAGCTCATAATCCAGTGGTATGTACCATTAAACACCTTTTGAAAGCTGTAATGAAGAATTCACCACAAAAATTAGACATTTCATCTAATAAAAGTTTGAAGTGTCTGTGTATCGGGGAAGGGGGGGGGGGGGTGAACTCCTTTGGCTAGTATCACAAATAAAAAAATCAGCAGTAAAATTGTTACAAATTCCAATAAATAGCGTAAGGTTAGAAAATTTTATGTTGAGCATCTCTTGAAAGTGATCAACCTCCGGAAAAAAAAAAAAAAAAATCATAGTGGATTAACTCTGTCATGCTCAATGGTAGGCCAAAATTGATAAATATGTTGCATTTTTTTAAGCTGTTAAATGAATGTGAGTCAGTATTCTTGCACAGCAGCTTAATGCTATTTATAAAATTGATATCATTTCATGAGACTGGTTCAAGTCACGTTTCCAGATGACTGAAAAAAGTTTGCATAGTCAGATGAGCGCAGAATTGGTAAGATGGCAGGGTTGAGGTGGGCTGCCTCCATTCTGGTGTGGGCTGGATTCAAATGGGACCTAGGACTTTCTGGTCAAACTGAAGTGACCAACTGCTGGAAATGATTGTTCAACTATTGGATACCATTTATGACCTTCATGTTCCCAAGCAATGGTGGACTTTTCCAAGACAGCGATGGAATTTTCCAAGACAACAATGCACCATGTCGCTAAGCCAAAATCATTCACAGTTCATTCAAGAAATGTTGTGTACAATTCCAGTGACTGATTTCGCCATCTAGATCACCAAAAAATGAATCCAACTGATCATATCTGGGGCATGGATGTAAGGTCAGTATGTGCACATCATCATGCACTGGCAACTCTTTCACAATTATTGGCGGCTGTTGAGGAAGAATTGCTGAATATTACTTCAGAAGAATTCTGACCAACCTGTTGAGTAAATGCCATGTCAGGTTGCTGTAAGTTGCCTGCAGAAGGTAGTAATAGGAGCTATCCAATGACTTCGACACTTTGGTTTAATAACAGTAGTACAGTACTGATTGCTGATAATATTGAAACCTGTGGATACTTAGTTTTATTGAAACCACAGATTAAAGATTGTCAAAGAAACCAAGTTTATGGTTGTCATTCGTTCTCATAACATTAAATTATGCTTAAATTAATGCAGGACTTGTTTGTTTATGGTGTATTAAACATAAGCAGGGTACTTGTACAAATGAATAACAGTTTCGTATTAAGTGAAATTGACTAACTACTTTGTATTTCCAATGAAATTATGTGTAGTTATCAAGGAATATTGTAAGAAGCAGCAAGCTTTCAAAATTGTTTTGGGCAGTTATCAATGTTTCAATGATCTAGTAAATTACCAACAAAGTAATTATAGAAACACTCAGTAAATTCACTTAAGTAATGTTTAAACTCAATAGAAGAATACATGAGTGTTTAGATCATATTAAGCTGAATTATAAATGTCTGTTGGGTCTTCTTGAAAGATAAAAAGGCTAAAATGTTAGAAGAGGTCATGTGAAGGGGGTAAAATGTTAGGTTTTGTATGAATGTGATATATTCTTATGCCATAGGTATATATGTTAATTACTTTTTCAAAAATGTTTTAATTATAACTCTGGCTAATTCAAAAATGTTTTGAATAGTAACAGATTAAATTTCTCTTTTTCTAGGAAATGTTTGGGAAACCCATCATATGGATAGCAGGAATGTTCCACAACAAAGATATGGCCATTCTGCTGTACTTTTTGGCGTGAGTGCTCTACTGTTTTCATTTAATAAAATACACTTTACCAATGATGAAACCATGCCAAGTTCTTCATTTCTTTTCCTGTGAAAATGTAGGTCAGTGTGCAAAAAAGTCTGTGTAATTTTTGTATAATTATAGCTTATTCTCAGTTGAAAAAGCACTTCTTTTAGAGCCTATATGACTCTGTGCCCTAAAAGGTAAAATTTTTTATTTATTTTGTACAATGTGTGAAATTTTATGAAATGTATCATTGCTGGGTAAAAAATAAATGTCGTAATTCAGTAATTGAGATTGATTGGAAACAATAGGTATTCATTAACAACTAAAAATTAAAGAGGTACCATCATTCATCATAGACAGTTAGTTCTTTCATATTTCTCTCACTGTGCACTCCAAACCTCAGATACAATTCAATGGAGGGTTGATCCTGTCCTCAATGGGAGTTACTAATTACCCATTTGGCTGCACATACAAACACAAACATTGCTCACAATGTAGCGTCCAGATGTGGATTGTCATGCACTACAGCTATCAGGCTGCGCTACCTAGGTAATGTGAACATCTTAACCATACATTTCACTAGACCACGAACTTCAAAAAATGTCAAGTTCATGACCCTTGGGGGAATGAAAAGTGTCAAGTGTACTATCAGAGTTAGTAAGCATGTTTCTACACAGTTCAATGGAAGTTCATCCCAAGAGAACCCACAACATTTCTACTTAAGTATGACAGGTAGTCTGACATTTATCGGAAAAAGGGGACGGGACTGGGGAGGGGGTAACTGACGTCTCACTGTGTTGCATCACTAATTAAGGATGCATAATCATTAGTGCAAGGGTAATTACACAATTATTGATTGAATATTTTGCTGTCATCACTTCCAGTACCAGCTACAATTTCTCAAGAGAAAATAAACACAAAGAACATTTATGATTCTCATCTACATTGGTAGAACTATTTCTTTCCTGCATGTGGTTTCATTAAAATTTAAACTGAGCATGCAGTATTTCATCAGGGTCACCTAAAACCATTGTAGGTGTTGAGGGAACTTAATGATTAGATCTAAGGAATATCTATGTGATATTTTTAATGGTTTGTGTTATAAAGATAACTTGTGTATCAAAGCAACATTAATCTCATACCTGAAACCAGGCAGGTACAGGAATTACATTAGTAGTTATCGTATCACAGCCTCACCAAGCTGAAAGAGAAAGGATTGTAAATTACTATTTAATCTGGTGATTAGTCCTCCCACCTCCCAAGTTGCAATCAGTGTGGGCTCAGGAAATTGCTACTCACTTTTACTGGGACCGTCCCATAAATGCATCCATGGCCTGTCACTGATGCACATGAGTTAAAAGTTTTAAATGTAATCCCCTATGAGGACCACACACTTTCTCAAATGATATTGTAATACTTGTATGCCATCCACATGAAATAATTTCTCAGAGGTGTCAAAAAAAAGTGGTGACAACACACACAAAATCATCATCTGATTTGAAATGGGTGCCAGATTTAGAACTAAACTGAAGTCTGTATAGGATAGGGTGAATAGGAGTTGTGGTTCTAGCTGAAGGCTACACCCATGAATTATAGCGATGGAAGTGAGAGACTTGCGAGTAAGAGAATTGACAAAACAGCACTTTCTTTTAATTATCTGTTCTCTTATTCTTGATAGCTTCGCAAACCTAGCGCTGCATTGTTCTGTTGTAGTTTTCAGGATATCTAGTAGTAGTAGTAGTAGTATATCCTCAGAATCCTGAAAGACAGACACCATCACTTTATCTGCAAAAGAAACAGCTTTCACCATTTATGGAGGTGAACAATGGCATGCTTCCAGTGGACTGTCTGTCACTTACACTCTGGGATAAATTGTTAGGTTCAGTCGTCATTTCATATTCTTAAATTGCTCAGCAAAATCTTCTTGTTTGGCTTCAAATGGGGTTAAGTATTCCACAGACACCTCACTGTCATTTTACCTCCTGGCAAACGTTTTGGCAACCAGTGTATGGAAAACTTTTTCATGTCCAAGTACTATGTGATCTAATGTCTGATACCTATTCAGTTTAGTCAACTATTAACTTTTTGTTTGTCATCATCAACTCTTGTAAACTGCAGTATTTTCCTTTCTCTACTGACTTTACTGTGCAGGGATCAGATGCAATGCTGGTTCTTGTGACCTTCCCGTCACTCTTTTCAGCTTGTGAACACCACATTAAATTCTGTTCAGATTCATTTTACAGTAAGCTTCCATAATTTCACGTTATTTTGTATTATTTTGGCTGCTTATTTAATTCAAAGTACTTAAATTAAGTATTAAATAATTTTTCTTATCATTTAATAATTATTCAAACCTGCGTCAATTAACATTTGAGCATTGTAGCTTAAGAAATTGGCTTTATTGTTTCATCCACTGAGTTACACATTGTCGCAGAAAAATACGTATTCCTGAATATTTTATGACTTTTCTTAGGGTTTCCACTGGGTGTAGAAATATTCAGTGGACGCAAAGACAAAGTTTACGGTTTGGTTTCATCATGGCATAATTATTCAGTGCAGTTTAAGTAAATATTTTTGTCATATGTTTGGTCACTTTTAGTGTGTGGGGGAAATATTCAACAGTAAAGCAAAATCACATAGAAAGCAGTATTTTGGTTTAATCAGATCCAGCAATATTAACAGCAAGCATTTTTTTGTTGTAAATAGTGAGATATATTTGTGTCAATGAACATTTTAGTAAAAGAAGTTAACATTATTGCTAGGTTTCATTGTTTGGTAAATTGGCATCCTGTCATTCATACAAGCAAATTACAGGATTTCAAGAAGTGAAGAGGTAAGCTGCAACAACTTTGTCCATGGCGGAGTGGAGCATCAGCTCAGCCCTAAAAGTGCTGTATATTTTTTGGCATGCATGTGGCAAGATGACCTCTTAAGCAAACATATTAAGTATTTACTCTGATTAATCAGCTTATAAAAATTTAGATTCATTCTTTGTGCTGCAGCCAGAGGCACTTAATGCTACCACTGTAGCCTCATGTGAATGATTTATGTGACATCATCTTACAGAAATATTAAATCACACTAATATCACCATCATCCATTTTATGTTAAATGTACTCTTCATCTGCTTTCAACTGTAAAAAAAATAAAGGTTTAATGCAGGCTTTAGTATTCTTGAATAGCAATCTACAAAAGACTGAAGTGTTGTATGCAGTTTTCACAAAATTGGAAGACTTCATTTTCCTGGTCAAGATGTGTACTTCCAGAGGTACATTCTTATAAATAGCCCTTCTGGAGGCTAGTAGATAGGATGCATTTATATGAAATCAGTATCTGTAGGGAGAAAAGGGGGCAGATTTTTTTTATTTATATAAGATATATGGTACTATTACCTGGTTTGAAGTACCTTGCGGCATTTACATGACTGGTCATTCAGTGGACATTTACCCATATCACTAGATTTGTTTTTGCCTAGTCATTGCTTTAGATACTGAGTTTTGGATCTTTATTACTCATGAGAATCGTATGTCTATTTTAAATATCATTGTTTGCCATAGCTGTTCACAATATTATCTTTGCAGTATGGCGTACCATCCAGTACTCCTTAAATCTGAATGACATTTCTCAATTAACCCATTTTAAACTTAAACTCGTTTTAAATTTTCTGTTTAATAAAAGTTGTGTTCACACAAAACAAAACGTAACAGACACACACATACTGCTTTAATATAAAATGAAATGGTTCTTTGATGGCCTTATTTTTGATCAGACGCTTGGCTGTCTACCTCAATTGAAATATCTCAGAGCCAGGACATTGAAGTCCCTGAATATTTCAAAATATTTTTGTGCACCCATGAAGATTTCATTGCAGTATTTACATAGCAAATCATGGAGTGCTGAGCACTATTACCTGCTGTAATTTTATAGAGCCTTTTGTGTATTGTGTTTGTCTCAGTACTAAGTGTTTATCTTACAATGCTATGCAGTATACAGTATGTTAGAATGTGACTATTTACTTGTGCCTGACATTCCTACCTATATTGGTGAGGTATCTGTTCCTGGTGTGACTCTAGACACTGTTCTTTTAATTTACCAAATATTAGGGCCTGCATATCTAGATAATAGAGCAGTAAGGCCATATTGAGTCGCAACGAAGGATATTTTAGAAGAGTATGACCTGATAATGCAAGATGTTATAAATCAGCGATGGATTGAGTATCATCAGCTTGTAGAGAAACCAAATAGTGTCTTAGACTTAGATTTGTATTGGTACAACAAACTATGTATGTTTTTACTCAGTTATTTTCTAATACAAGCTTACAAGGCCTCTAAGAAATCAATACAACTAGTACAGTTGAAAATAAGATCTCCTTTTATTATATAGGAAATCTCTAAATTTTTTTCATGTTTTAAATGCTTAATATCTGAACCCATTGTCTTTCTGCTGATTCTTGGCTTTCCGAGTGACGCCGTGTCAAGATTCGTGTAGCCGACTTTTAGACCATCCTTCTGTGGTCTTCTTCCAGGGCAGAACTGCGTCTTCAATCAGTGTGTGGTGCTGTTATATAGCCAAGGCCCATGACCCGTCTAGAGAGTTCGGTTTATGCGGCCAATCAGAAGGTCCGAACCATCACGTATTTCGTTGGCCTGGTGGTGCGCGACGTGGTCTGGTGGGAGGTGACATGTGACCTGCTCTTTCCACAATAGGGAGAGCCAGGTGTCGTGCAGTTTAAGCCCGTTGTCTTCATTTATGTTGTTTGGCCATCTGGAAATGTACAATTACTCCTTGACCCTCCTTGGCCACCATTTATCTTCCTGCACTGTCAGGGTGGTGTTTTCGAAATTTATGGCATGATTAGTTTCGGCTGCATGCCGTGCAATTGTGGATTTCTCAGTGTATTTGGATTTATAATTGCGGATGTGCTCATGTAACCTGTCCCCTATAGTGCTTCCTATCTCTCCTATGTATATCCGACCACAGGTGCACAGAATCTCATTGACCCCGTCAACCTTTAGTGGGGGCAGCCTGTCCTTAACCTTGACGAGCTGGTTACTGACCTTGCTGTGCACTTTGTAGACCAGTTTTATGTCAACTTTTTTAAATAGCTTCCCAATTCTATCTGTAATGCCACATATGTAAATTTGAACAACTACTTTGTGTTCCTGAGAGGTGGGTTTATTAGATGCTGAATTGGCGTCTTTCCCTGTCGTAGCTGCATGCAATGCCCGTTTAATACAGTGGTTGTGGTAGCCATTGGACCTGAATGTGTGTTGCAGTGCCTCTAACTCTGATGTTAAACTACTTGCATTGCATACTTTCGTCGCTATTGTACACAAGGTTGTGAGAACACCTCTTTTTGCCGCTGGATGATGGTGCGACGCGGCATGTAGATATCTGTTTGTATGTGTCAGCTTTCGTTAAACTGAGTGTCGAAGGTTTCCGCTGTCACGTTTGGTTACTAGCACATCTAGGATTGGCAGCTGTCCTTGTTCCTCCATTTCCATACTGAATTTAATTTTAGGATGTGCTTTATTTATATAATCCAGGAACTTGTCAAGGGCACTTAGTTCATGGAGCCACACAACGAAGGTATAGTCAACAAAGCATAGTCACAGCCTCAGTTTGAGGGGCGTGTTATCCGAAATTTCCGTCTCCAGTGCCTCCATAAACATGTTAGCTACTATCAGCGAAAGCGGTGGGCCCATGGCTGCTCCTTCCACTTAGGCTTAAAATTTCCCATCATATTGGAAGAACGTTGATTTGAAATAAAACTTGGTCAAGTCCGCCCATTCTTCTGTGATGTTAAGGGCCGATAGCTTGGTGCATATTATTGCCACTGCTTCTTCCACAGGTATGTTGGTGTAGAGTGACACGACATCAAAGCTCACTAGGATGTCAGTTTTTTTTTTTAATTTTGGCTGATGAAATGATTTCAATGAAGTGTGAGCTATTTCTGACAGTCGAAGCGATGCCTTCTGACAAAGGTTTTAATTTATCAGCAACATAGTGGGCTAATGGATGAGTCAGAGAGTTAATTGCGCTGACTATCGGCCGTAAGGGAACTTCTGATTTGTGTATTTTTGGCAAGACATTGTCTTTCTGTTTACACCTACATCCTAGTTCATATCTCTCCATGATGCAGCATGCCAGCAGTGAAGATTGCAGATGTGGCTCTGATACTTAGGTCTAGAATAGTCGTGGGTAGTGGCGAACAACTTTATCCTTAACAAAACCTGACAGAAAAATGTCACTTAGTGTGAAGTCTTGTAAGCAAGGTGGATCAGGCAAGTGCATAAAATCACTTTTGAACCTGCATCTGATCCACCACTGTAATAAGTATTGGTCAAAGCTTGAAGCAGTATTGCCAGTAAGCTTTGATTTTAAGTAACTTCTGTAACAATTTCATAACTGTGGTTTGGGATATGCCTAGTTCATTGCTAGCTTGTGTAGGCAACTTCCTAGGGCTGCATTGGGAAGTTTCCAGTATGAAAGAATGCCCACTGCCTTTTCCTTTATATAAACGGTATTTCTATCTCTCCCTCCCCCCCCCCCCTCCCCAATTTCCAATTTATACCAGTGGGAATGTACGGATGAGGAGGATTTTCTGTTATTTTCCCTGAAATTACCTGTAGTTACATACAGAAAAATGTTTCCAGGGTGCAAACTCTAAAGCATCACGCTGTATTAAAACCTCTATGGCAAATGAGACCTTTCAGTGGTTCAAAGTTCATAATATTACTGAGTGCAGTGAGTGAGTGGTTTAATGCTTGGGCCTGGTATTCTGGTTGGCATTGGTTTTGATCCCCAATCCAGCCATCCTAATTTTGATTTTCTATGTTTTTTGTAAAATCACTCTGGGGTAAACACCAGAGGTAGTATGTACCCAAAGATCATCTCATCCAGGATATCAACAATGTACTCCAGTTCTGTGTGAGTGAGGTGATATTGTGCTAGGTTCCTGATCAACCAGGAACAAAGGTAAATGAGGCAGCAGACATGCAGCCTGCAACAGGAGGAGGAGGAAATTACTGCCAGTACTTTGTAATGTTCTACATGTAGGTGATTCTTACTTTCAAATCAATTCAAGTAACAAAATTTGTGTTGTTAGGAATGATTGAACTGGTTTACAAATTAATTTACTTCATCATTACTTGACGATAATTTATTTAAAAACATGAAAATTGTGTTACAAACATTTGAATTTTTACAATTATGGAAATTACTTCAGTTTTAATTCAGTCAGAGCAATTAACAGATCTCTGCGATTCCTTTCTGGGTTGAACAGTAAAAAACTCTCTCTCTCTAAAATTGTGTTTACCATAGTATTTTGGCCATTGCATGCAGGTAAGGACAAGCAGTAATGAATGGCACTCCAGTTTGCATACTCCATCTCTGATGTCTACTGTTTAGTTGGCAATGTCCAGTCTGTCATTCTCTTCTCGGGTGAATGTCGTGATGAGGCATAGTTGATGTCTACTTGAAGAGGAATAATCACCAAATATGTGTCTATGTTTCCCAGATTGTAGGTTAGCTCGGTGTCCAGAGGCATAGATCGACTCGCTGCAGGTCTACCAATGACAGCCATAGAAGTTCTTTGGTACCACATCCCTTGATGCAATTGGCTACACATAAAAACAAATTTACACCAAGGATAATAATATTCTTTTAAACTGCTCTGCTAGGCTGTCCATGTCCTCCTTTGTGTCATCGAAGTCAGTTACCAAGAAAAACAAACGCCTTTGTTTTTGTGCCATCATCTCATAATGCTTTGCTGAAAGTTTTGCAAGCCCAATAAATTGAATTGTCAATTCTGACACTGCAGAACAAGCTTGTACACTGGCTCCAAGCTGTTTGATAGAGATAATTGTTGAACACCTTCTGAAGATGATAATGGCCTGACCAGTTTCCAGGTGCTGTGAGAATGATCCACTCCAACACTGTCTTGGTCACATCCTTTGCCGATTCATGTATTGTCGCCATCGTATTCTAAACATGATCTGCACTGATGTACATATGTTAAACATAATTGCAACTTAAAAGTATCTCATTATTGAGGAGATAAGTATGTAGTGGCTGGCAGTGGCTGGAAGTGAAGCATAATATGCTCTGGCTGATGAAACTGACCATGCAGTAATGGAGGTGCTCCTTCTGGCCAATCACACGGAACTTAGGTTACGGCATTGTCAACTTTCCCACAGAAGCTGATATACTAATTTTTTATTTATATATTTCTGATCAACAAACTTATATAGAATGCGTGTATTTGACTGCCATTTTTACAGCCATTCAAACAACTAATTTACTTTCCAAATATCTGGCTGTCCTCTGTAGTCGTATGGACAATCCTTTTTATCATTGTTTTGTTTCCTTGGAACAAATTTTTACAGTTAGCTAATTCCAATGATTATATCAATAAGCTTAAATGCTCCAATGGAAAAAAATATGTTCTACACAGTGGCACCATATTTCCTAAACCTTAACCAGCTACTAGTTTTGATCAGGTGTTCAGAATGTTCCAATTTTGAGGAACCCAGCTTTTTAGTTTGGAATGCAAAATGAGACATAATGCAGTTTTATTGCTCACAATTTTCCAGGTGTGTCAATTCTGAGCCTTGTTAGTACAGATATTAATGCTGCCCATTTCACTGCATAACTGTTGTGTCACGAGTCCACAGTTTTGGTATATAATTATTTCCACTGTTCTTCAGCAGCTTCCCTATTTAGTATCGATTTTGTTAATTTTGACTAAAACTGACTAATAGCAATTTGTTTTTGAAATTAAAGACCACCTGTTAACAGTCAAGTTGTTATGTAGCCTCATCAGGGAATTAAAATTTCTATATACTGAGACTGAATATCACAAATCAGTTGTCAGCAGGTGTTTTAATTTTGAAACCTTACTAAGCAACTGCAGAAAAATGGTCAACAATAAACTTAAGGGTTTTACTATTATTATTCTTGAGAAGATATTAGTCTCATTCATCAGTTATCAGCTACAATAAAATGTTATTTTTTATTCTTATAGTAGCTGTTGCGTGCAACTTCACTTGTGTAGGCTGTTAATGTAGATTTCTCTCTTAAACCAACGTAAACAGGAGCTACAGTTGTGGCTGAGTTAAATAGTTACTTCATTCCTCTAAATAATATGATGACATTCATATATGAAATCATGAAAAACATTTCAGCTGTTAGAAGTAACTTCGCGTTAAATAGATGTCAATTTGTGTCAACTTTATTTTTCATATTGAAATGAAACATATCCTATTTTAACAGCATTAACCAAAACCCTCTTTAACATCTGACCAGTAGGTTTTGGGTGTAGTCCGTTCACAATTTAAAAACCTATTGATTTTATTGATGTATAGCTTTTTTAGAATACCTCCAACTATTTTTTTAAATTAATATCTTAAATGTACATACTTTTTTGCGATTACAGATTCATTATAAACTACAGTTAGAAATTAGAGTAACATGTTTTACAGGCAAATCCAGCCAATGGCTGGAAAAGGTTCAACATGTTTATTATTGTGGAAATAGTATAGCAATTAAACTCATTATCTATTAAGGCTGAGACCGAAGGTTGGCAGTGATACAAAATATATTGAACACTACCACCAAACAATAATTGGATGGTTCCTTAATTATGTGTTTATTGAGACAAGCTCCAAAGTAATATATGGAGGCACTGTGGTAATAATGTTATTGAGTGCAGAAATGCTCAATATTTTCTATTTTTGTTACAGAACAAACAAATTATTACTAAGTAGAAGAGTAAAATTAAAAAGTGTATTTCAGCTCATTCTTGTTTAAAATTTACTGGTACATGAAATTAATGTACCATCAATATCAGTGTATTGTTATTATAGAATTTGTAAGTTTATATTTTGTCGCTAAAATACACTGCATAGAATAATTAAGAAAAGCTCAAGATACTATATGAAATGTAGATAAGGAAGGGTAGTGAAAATAGTCTTGATGACAGAAGGGCGAGGACAAACATTTACAGTATTTCGGAAAAAAACTTTGTCATACAAGAGGTGACACACATTGGAACAGGAAATAAGTGTATATATCCAGACTTACTACACGACTGAGCCAAAGATATTAAAGAAAATTTAGATGTGGATAACATTCGATGAAGTGTTGCATAAATTTGCTTCGTACAGTTCAGCTGTGCAGTATGTGATTTTGAACTGTCTTTAATTTTCGTTTCGAGAGGCAATGTCACTTTCAAGTTTTTCTGAGTTGTGGAATTTAAACTAGGATAATGGAAAATAAAATTGCTTTTCATTGCAGAGTTATGTAATTGGTTACATTTTTAATTTATTTTCCCATTTTCATTTGTTTTTCTCTTTACTGGTGACACTCTTGCCCCTCCCATCTCCCTTACCTCTTTCCTTTCAGCCAAAGTTCTCTCATTACGGTTCTCATTTATAGTTTTATAATGTATGGTAAGACTTGATTACAAAACTTATGATGCTGATAGTTTCATTATTAAATTATCCATATAATTGGCTATTTTTTGGTATATATATTTCTGCCTCTTTACAACTTACATTTAATTCCTTTAGATTTTAAAAGTATCTCTTTTCTATTTTGTTTTTACTTACACATTTCAGGACAAAATTTATATGTACGGTGGTGTTGAAGAGAGTGGTATGATATCTGCAGAGCTTTGGGCATTTGATGTAAATGCTAAAACTTGGGAAAACGTAACTGTTCGATCAGAGCCCTGTAATGGCACATCTGGAAATGGATCTCTTCTTTGTGGTACTGTAAAACTAAGTCACAGCTATCTAAAGATGAGGTACTTGAAGTGTATGAAAACATCTCTTATTATTTTATTATATTTCATGTAGTATTCTCCATGTTTGTAGGCCCCTTAAAGTCAGCTGGACATACAGCCACAGTGGTGACAGGGCGAGGGGGAAAAGCAGAGAGAATGATAGTCATCTTTGGTTACTCACCGCATTATGGCTACCTTAACACAGTTCAAGAATATCATTTTGGTGAGTCAGGATGTTTGAGTTTACCTCAATATTGCTTTTGTTCATGTAGCAACTATTAGATAGTTAATTGAAAATTTTAAACAGCTTTCTTTAATCATAAAGTGATCAGGTTTTTTTGACAAAACATGTCTGAGAAGTTAAATCCAACTTTTTTTTTTTTACAGTAATAGCATCTTCTTTGTAACGAGTTGGTTGCTGTTTCGGTATTCTTATTTTTGGCAAGCATTGATTTTTTCAGTGAAGCATTTGTTCTAGTTAACAGTTTTTGTTTAAGAATAGCTCATTATATTTCATAATAGATTTTTAATCTGAAACAGAGGTTCTCATTCTTCGAGCTAGATTATATAACTATTAGGTCATCACAGAATCGGAAATAAATATAAGCAACAAAGAACTGGAAAATAAAAGTGAAACAAATTAATTTTATGACAGTTTTGAGGACCTATAGAAAGAAATAAGATGATATGAAAACAGAAAATACTATAGTGTATGTTGTAACGATGCAATTGAACCGACGCGATTCGAGAGTAGTGTCTGTGAGAGATTATCTTTGGACAGTGAGAGCAAGATGGAAGTATTATAGTTTGCGGCGGGAACGCGTGAAGCGAATGTCGAAAGTGGTCGACTGTTAAGAACTATGCCGCGAGGACGAATATTTAAAAAGTGCTTATAACTGCTCCATTAACTTGTACGGTGATTTGAAGAAGTATTTGGAGTGTCGGTGGATGAGAACAAGAACAGTGTTCCGGATAAACGATTGTGATAGTGGCACCACATATTACGTGTACCTGCTCGGTTCGAATCCTGCACGCTTTGGAAAAGAAGTTTCGATAACACGCGTCCTTGTAACTGGTGGCTACTTCGGCGACGTATTTCTTTTGCTTATCCAGAAAATAAATGTGGGTTCTGAATGTAAACTTTTGTGTGATTTATGTGTTGGCAATTCCCGCTAACCGCTACTGCTAACTGTTTACGTGATTGATTTTGTGAGTGACCATAAATTATTAGTATTAGTTGTGGAATCCCCACTGGCGACCTGACGGTATCAAACCTGCAATCTTACGAACATTTAATGAAGAACTGAAATACACGTCGTGTTGAGTAGTACCACCAGGACATTAATTTATCACTAATCAACGAACTTCTTACAATGTGAATGGGAGAATGGTCGTGCTTATAAATGAGAAATAGAAAATAATATCATAATTGCAAAGCTAGGTAAGAAATAAGAATAAAAAAAAGCAAAAACCTTTCAAACTTATCTGTTTTGAGAGTACCACTGAAGATTCTGTAAAAAATGAAATTAGCAGTATGTTCATAACATATAGATGCATAACATGGTATTGTGGCTTAATGGTGAAACAAAAAAGCTATTATAAAGCATCACGTAAGCAACATGTGGAAAATAAATGAGTTGTATAAAAACATAACCAAAAATGTGTACTTCAGGTTACAACCATGGAGCAAAGAAATTAGAGGAGATTATAGGAGGAACCTTCATCTTGCACTGAAGTGAATATGGGTGGACAAAAATGGCGATGGGTGGTCACCATAATGGACATGTTCTAGACATATTATTCTACATGTATGCCCTGATGGAAATTTATCTTGTGTGCTTAATACTGACAGTAATGGTCAATTTTTCTGGGCTTAATTGTTCTGATTGATTAGCTTCTGAGCTTACTCAGAAGCTATTTTACTGGTAGTGGATAGGCCTACTTAAATACACTAGCAGCGTCAGTGCATTTATCTTGCTACCATACATCAAAAATTGGAAGCTTAAATTAGACTTCCAACAATTGTTTAAAATAAGGTTAACAAATTATGTACAAAATAGTAAGATATGCTGGTTGTCTACACTACACCAACAAATATTTGAGAAAAACATCATCCTGTTGAGAGCTAAGAATATATATATATATATTTTTTTTAACAGGCATTATAAATCTATAATGATAGGCCCTACTCTTGCAGATACTGTTTTGTATCTGGTCTGCTTTTCTATCTGGTCTGCTTTTGCAACCATATGCAACACAAGCTGACATTATAAAGACTTTGAAGTATTAGAAAATTAAATATTCAGAGCAGCAAACACAATGTAAACAGTACCATGTTTGGAAAAAGTAATATGGCCACCGCGTATGCACAGTAGAAGCCAAAAATTTACCAGAGGCTTCACAGTTTTAGCGGTATGTCGTCTCCTCTCCTTTCCTTCCTCCATCGTTACAACCAGCATTGTGTTTACGAAGAGGTCTGCTACTGTTTGTGAAACTGACCATCAGATAGGAAATTTGCAAAGGAAAAAAGTAAATTGTGAATAATATGTAAATGAGGTAATTGTGGGGGTAAGACGAAGGGTATACAAAATCAGCATATTCTTAATATTTGTAAAATGGTTTAGATTTAAAAAAAAAAATTGAGATATCTATAGTTGATAAACTTGTTAAAATTGTATACAATTGGGAGGGGGAAAGGGGGGGGGGTGAAGAATTGTAGAGGGAAATAAATATTTAAAATATCTCATAGCAATTACACATCAGTGACCTAGTTCCACTATATGTGAAGCAACAGCTGTAAAGAGGAAGAACAGTTTAGTTTTCTGAACCAGATTGATAAATAATACACTGTTTTATTCAAAAGCAACAACTACACTTCTGCATTAAGCTTGATGGCTAAGTATAAGATCATAGCATTGAATTACAGAAGAGAATTAACTCAAGATTTTTTAGTGTATTTTGATTTAAATCTAATGATTTTTATTAAATTGTTGCATAATGTGTAAAAATGTGTAATATAAGAAAATCATCTCAAATACTTGAAATTGCTTTATCAAACACCACTGTGAGGCGTTAACATTGATTGGAGGTTAACCACAACGTTCTGTCTCAGCTATGACTGTGGATATTTTCAGCTTTAGCTTTGCAAATGTATCTTGGTCGCCACTTAGTTTGTCAAACCCCAAACTAAGAAAGGTAATTGGAAATAAAAGTCACAAGTGTATTGCTGGTAGATATAAATTATATTCTTGAAGATTTTAGCAAAGAGACAAACTGAAATGGCATGAGACTAATTTTCTGAAGATAATCTTACAAATTCGATTAACCGATTCAAGCCAGACCAAACCCCAAGTTCAAAGTTCAACTAGCTAATTTGTGAAAGCAAATGAAAGTTCAAGACATGCTTCTAACGTTCAACTTGTTTGTCAGCGACCGACACTTAGGTTATCCCGACACACCACATAGGGAAAAAATGCTGTTTTAAAACTACATAGTTACTTTCTAACTAAAACTTGAAGACTAAACGAACTTACATCGTGCCAAAATTAATACAATACAGTAGCACAGTAGTGCTCTAAATGAAACTGGCTGGCCGACTGCAGGAAGATGAGGAAAATTCTGAGCTAATATTTATCGAATCTGACAGTGGGAACACCGGGCTTCCTGGTCTCTCACGAGAATATGCTGGAAAACTGATCAGATCCGTGTCTAACGTCTGTAAGCTTGCATCAGATATCTTGACCTTGACAGCAAAAATAATTCTATCACTCTGGAATTTCACAAATAGCGGGATAATGCAAAAAATATCAAATTTTATCTTTATGATAAATTTTGTAACTTTAATAGTTTCATCGTAAAAAAAAAAAAAAAAAAAAAAAAAAAAAAAAAAAAAAATTATTGCAATTCCCAAGACTTGTTAATAACTTTTGTAATTTTGTTGTTACTAAATTGAAATAATATTTCAGAAGTTATTAAAGTTATCAATTTGAAAATAGCTTTAATCAAATCTACATATTCAAAAATGGTTACTGTGTGAACTTGAAGTCTCTAACTGCTTTCTTCGATTTATAATTAATTTTTCTGTAAACTCCTCCAGGTGAATGCTAAGGCTGATGTAACAAAAAATACTATCATATAACCGTAAAATCTGATTTCTAGCTTGAATTTACATAGTAAATGACTTTAAATATGATTTGCAATAGTATTCAATCTAATTCATGGTTCTGAGAATAAATTTTGCTATGCAGTAACAAAATTTATAGGTTACCTGACACCACACATGATGCAAAGGCTGCAGAATTATGAGACTGTTTGTTGATTATAGAAGTCTTTATAAATCCATCAACATTTTCTATCCAAAACAAATTTAATTGAAAGCCTATAAGTGTGGATGGACATTAAAAAATTATAAGGTTTCCATTTTGGCTATAGAACTTTAAAAAGGATAGGGAAAGTAATCCCGTCACTTATCAAAACTGTAGACAGAAGGAAAATAACAAGACAAAAAGAAGAAAGAACACAACTTATAAAATTTCGGAAAACCCTTAATTGTACTGGAAGATGTTGAAACAGTGAAGGTGCATACACCAAAGGTCATGGATGTTTTCTTTGTTAACATCTTACGTTACTACTAAATTTTGTCCAAATAAATTAAAAAAGAATTGTTTATATACTTTAAAAAAAAATAAAGAATAAGTAGGATTTGAAAAATATATAAAATGCATTTATGCAAATATGATAATAGTGACATAAAATACTTTAGGCAGTGAAAATAAAGGGCAGGGGAAGTAAACCCATCACTAACCACAAATGAAGAGCATGACCAACAAATAAACATGAACACACTTGACAGTTTTTTTTGATAAGTGTGAACACATTAAACTCACCAGTGAGACTGTGCATGTCAAAGTGCCACCACACTGGATCAGTAAGGTACAATGAATGGGCTTATGTTCAAATCCTAGGATCGGCGTACTGGCCATCATCCTGTCTGAG
Organism: Vandiemenella viatica; assembly: GCA_031002005.1. Taxonomy (NCBI): domain Eukaryota; kingdom Metazoa; phylum Arthropoda; class Insecta; order Orthoptera; family Morabidae; genus Vandiemenella; species Vandiemenella viatica. The sequence continues at coordinate 29,034 of JARYHS010010489.1, forward strand.
AGTTTTAAGCGGTTTTCCGCAATTACCTAGGTGAATGCCGGGTCAGTTACTGAGCTTCACCTCATATATTACACATTTCACAAACAAAAATAAACTTGCCACATAGAATACAAGTTACATATTTCACAGATAAATGGTGACATCTTCACTCCACCATTAAAACTATGCCTAGCAGCCCTGTAGTGATGGAATCTTGCTTTCAAAATAAGCATAGCTTGTGGAAGAGGATGTTCCAGATTACCCGCTAAAGTGGAAATATTCAAATGGCGATAATGGTGTGTACATATTGTTGTGGTTTAATGCAATTTCTGCCTTTGTCCTTTATTCCTTTAAGTACTTTAGTAACTTCTTGTGACCATATAAGCAATATGGAGGCTATGTTTACATAGTCAATTCATGCATAACAGTTTCTGCAGAATATTCTGGAGGTTCGTGAGTTCTCCATCCCAAAACTAAGGGGAATATTCTTCCAAGCTTGAAGTTAGTTAAAAGCTAAATCTGAAAAGAAATATACAGGAGTCAGTTTTAATCAGCTACTTAAAATTTAATTCCACTTTTTTAAGTTTACCTCCAAAATTTATCTCCAGTACAACAAAAAGTTTTCATGAGATAACAAATGGGACTTGCAGCTGTGAGATATAATTCCAATCGAGAAGCCCAGACAGTAAATTTTCACTCAGTGCTTCACCCATCACAATCACTCAAATTTCAATAAAAAGTCTAAATATTCACTGCATAAACTCTAAAATGTCTTAAAAACTTGTATCAGTGTGTTCAAACCAGTAAATTACTTTTGGGACACTTCCCACATTTCATGAGAAATTCTCCTACTAAACAGAACAGAGACCTACATGGTCCTATTCTGTTGGCAGCTTTTCCCTGACTGACTTCCTTTTCCCACTATGCTAACTTTGTCATCCTGCTTTCTGTCCGGGATGCCCATGTCTACTTTCTATCCAATAGTGAAGCGTAGCTTCTCAACATGAAATTAATCATCTGCATTTAATTAGGAAAGTCCACTTTAAATCCTTCTTGTACCTTAATTCCATTCAACTCTGACTACTATCCTCTAAATTTTCATCTGTACTGTAGTTAAATGAAAAAATAAACTTTTCTGAGCTCACATCTATTTTTTTGTAGTTGTAGTGACCTGGCCTATAAGTCACCACCAAGGGGAGAGAGAATGTGGGCAAGGACTGCTAGGAATGACTTCTGTGGACTCTCTTTTACTCTGGCATTCGGGTTTAGAAGTAAGTAGTCTTAACCACAGTACATTTTACAACATTTATTATCATTTTATATCATCTGTACAGGGTACTGACAACTGACATGTAAGGATATTCTAGTGCTTCCTCACACAGTTAGGCCACCATCCCCAAGAATCAGTCATTTGCCCCCATGAGTATTTACTGGCATTCCATTGTATGTCTGGCAGTATCTGCTTCAATCGTGGCTGGCCAATGAGACATGATGGCTGCGTCCCACCAGTCTCTGTGCTGTCTCGTCTAGCCCAACAGAAGTGATGCCTCCATGAACTGCCCAAAAGGGCCTCAATCAATCCTCTCTTTTGTCTCCATCCTCGAGCCTATGTCCCTTCTCCTTTTGCTGTATGCTGGACAACCTATTTTCATGTGGTCATTTCGGATCCTTATTGAATTTTAATTGTCCTAAATCCAGCTTATCAGCATTTTACTTTGAAGACACTGCCTCAAAGATTTTGGCACCTATCTAGTTTGTGGTTGCTGGCACGATTTCAACATTGGTAAATGGTACAAGCAACTGAGATACTACACAGCCAGTTGGGAAAACTTCCATGTCATGCCACCAGAACTGCTTCCAGAATATATGTCTGAATTCCATTAAGATCCGTATTATATTATACCCTGAAAGTAAATTATATATTTAAAGAAAACAAATATATCTTACTTTATCTTAAACTGCATCAAAGTACCATAACCTCTAAACATGTTATGGTTTACACAAAAATATTGTTAAGTCATTACATGTTTATTTATTAATTACATCCCTCCAGCCTTTACATCTGGTGAGAGATTAGTTTACTTTCAATATCTTTCCATATTTTGTAAATATCTAGGTTTCGTTTTATAAAAAGTTGCCTCATTATTATTTGAATTTGATTTTAATCTAAAATACATAAACAAGTGTAACAAAATTTTGTGACATTTCAGTATCTGGAAATTGTCATATAACCTTATTTTTTTGGATATGGTTAAAAAAAAAAACAGTTTAATTAAATTCAAAGGTTACAAAAATTTTATAGAGGAAATATTTTATTTTGTAAAAGTTTTTCTTACATCCATTTTTACAGCGTGCAGAATTATATTACAAGCAAAAAAAAATAGGGCACTTACGGTTTAGAAAATTTAGGGGAAGAATTAGGATAAATGTAAAACCTCACATGACTGCAACTATGCAGGAAACTTTTTTTTTTTTTTTTAAGACAGCAGACATAATTTTAAGGCCACAGTAATAATTTATACCTTTGATTTGGTATAAAAATATTCATCATATACAAAAAATTAGAGTTGATAACTAAACAGGAAGAAAAATAGATTTTTATTGATTACTGAATTTCGTAAATCTGCCGAATTAAGTACCTGAGAACAAAGTTAATTCATTCATTTAGAATTTTGCTGAATATGAAAATACTCCCTATTTGTTGATTACAGGAATATTTAGACATGAAAAGTTAAATTAAAGATTCTTTCAAGGTTGTAGGCGCACCTAAGGCTGATGTTATTTAACAAGAAAAATACCGGACTTGGAAAGTTATACATCATAATGAAAGCTGTGTAAAGGAGATGCTGTAGCGATTAGATAACATAACCGTTAGATAAGAAATAAAATTTTATCAAGATTGACAACTGTTTCAGCTTGATAAGAAATATTTAATACCGGTACTAAAGGTTGGTAACAATTGCACAATACCAGGAAAGGGATGGTTATCACTATTAAATGCTATCAGAATGTTGAAACTTATGCTAAGAGGTGAGGAATTTTTTTTAGATTAATTTGATATTAGAATCAGCTCATAAGTGGAAGAACCTTAGGAGTAATGATAAATTTAGGGCTTTTATAACTTTACAATTTTTTATCTGGAAAACAACACCCATAAGAAAAAATCTCATACCATTAAATAACATTTAGATCATATATTATAATATAAAAACATTCCAGGGCAATCAAAATGAGAATAAGGTTTAGCTTTGTCGATTCAAAGGTCAAAATTATGTCACAATTCATGGCTCCTAAAAATAGGGGCTCAGACAGCAAGTATATGAGCATTGTTTAAACAGACGTGGCATTGTGAGGATGGGCGTGTAAGACGTGGAGGGGTTTTTGAGAACTTAAGTAGCTGCACAACAGCAATGTGGGTCAATACTTCCTTCGAGATGGACTTACGAGTTTCACTTATGTGGGGGGGGGGGGGGGGGGGTAGTGAGAATGATTAACCTGTAAGGGACCGTGCACCAACTACATGGCTCAGTCTAGGGGGGGTGGGGTTAGCTGGAAGGCTACGTTGGGGGAGGGGGGAGGGTTTCCGAGCAAGACCACGTAGCTTTCCTTTCATAACATTTTTCACAGTTAAAATGAGGAACTAAACTCACAACAGCATGTGAATATTTATTTCCCTCAGTTAATTATCTCCGTATGTAATTTATAATAGTCTGATAAGAGAAAACAGTACAAAATGTCTTCTGGAATCAAGAGGGAAAAAAAACTATGTGCTACGTGGGGGGGGGGGAGAGGCAAAAGCCATGTAGGGCTTCGTGGAGGGGGAGGAGGGGGGTCCACAGGAGGCCAAAATGGAGCTACTTGGTTTATCCATGCTCCCTAATCATCTAATATTTGGATCAAAGTCTGATGCTTTTCTGAAATTCTCTGGTACCAATTAATGTGAAGGAACTTTTATTGCAAAACGTCAGTTTTAAAATCATCAAGAAGTCTACAGTGTATTTATTTGTGAACATACCTTTAATTGTTCAGATAAAACAATAGTTTGGCAACCGCAAAGAATTTGTAAGGTACCAGGCACGGCCAGAGATGGAAATCAAAATGTTGTACAATAAACAACCCCTTAACAACACATTGTGTTTTGACAAAATTTAATTATTCATTGAAATCTGGGAACCAGAATTTTGCATGTTTATCATAACATTTCAGTAATGAGGAAAATGAAGAAATACTCTGTATGTCCCTTCCACCCATATAGGTGTGTGTGGTTTTTTTTTTAATTCAATATCTTTAGTTTAATAAGCTTTAAATTTTTTAAAAGCAATAAATGTGTTAGCACTATTTAATGAGTGGTAGTAACAAGGATGATTTCTCCTTACTTGTAAACAGTGCATTACAAGTAATTTAAAACATAAAATCTCTGAAGTTATCATTGCATCTAACAATTTTATAAATCAAATGGTGTGCAAGCAGAGAACTCGCATTGCCAAAATCCCATCACTTAGTCTTGAATTGCATGTATTTTTACTATCATTGATTGATTTTGTTATTTTATTTTGCAGAAACTAGGGAATGGATAGTAGTTCGTACCATAGGCTATCCAGTGAATGGAGGTTATGGTCATAGCAGTGCTTTAGATCCTTTGACCAACAATATATATGTCTACGGTGGCTTTGTATCTGAGAGTTCATCGCAGTCATTCTTGAGTGATAAACTATATTCCTACAACCCGAACACACACAGATGGTAAGCTATATTGTATTAGATCCACATTTGAATTCTCATTACTTTAGTTTAAATTATAATTACTATAATGTTCAGAATTATGAAATTATAGATTCTTTATATTGAAGATGTATTTTATCCCTCTACATTTAGGGAGGAGGATCCCAAGTTAAGGCTTGTGGGATGCCTGATGTATAGAATTTGTTCCTGTGTTAACTCTCAATGGTTGAGCTCTGGGGCACTGGCATTCTTGGAAATGTCTGTGATAACGCCATCTTTGTAGTAGTAAGAATGAATTTGTCAGTATCATGTTTGGTCAGTATTCTTGATATGACTTGTCAATGGTAATGCATCATGATTCACAAACATGGCATGATGGACAAATGAAGAATCCCATGTGTGAGGAGAGTAGGTGCTCTTCAGTTAAATATCAAGCAAGAAGCCTCTCTTTGTATGATTAGTATCTTTGGAGCTTTGGTTGGCGTAAGAGATGGAGTTAGGTTTATACGGTAAGTTTAGAAACTGGATGTGTTGATGGGGTAGGTTATGAAGTAGGACATTGAAGGCACTAGTTGGGAGGAGTGGACAGGTAGGCTTTGTTGCAAGAGGACTGCTATTTCAACAAGAATAATTTGCTGAATGCCTTAATTGGTGGGGTGTATTAATGGTTATCATCTGTCTGCTTGCCCTGTAAGCTTTGGGAGAAAGTGTTTCGGTGTTATTGTGTCTTGTACAGTGTAAATTTACCGTTGTTAAGATGTGTTGAGAGTTAAATAGCATGAGAAATTGTGGACCAGCAGGGTTGGTTACATTATTGGCGTAATGGTTGAGAGATTTTTGGTCAGAAAGGTGTATTGGTAACAAATCTGGAGAATTTGTGCAAGAGAGTTTACACAGAGAATTACACATTGATTGAAGTGAAGGTATTGCTGGAGGTTTGTTCATTTTGATGTAGCAGAGGTTTTGGATCAGGGAGTGTGGGAGTTACGACAAGATGGAATGTTGCGGGATTGAAGGAAATTGAGGATGATGACAACCATGTGTATGATTACTATGGAGTGAGAGGGAGGACTTCTCCAACTAGCTAAGGAACAAGTTCCCATTAGAGAGGTCCATAAGAGATCTATAGCAGTGCTGAATGTCTGTTATTGTGTACAAGAATTGAAGGAGGAGGAGATCAGAATCTAAAAATGAGACAACTCGTAGTCTTAAGAGGAGATGGAGAAAGGAAGAATGGTTTAGAATTTTTCGGTGAAAGCCCATCAGAATTTCTGTGAAATATGGAAAAATGAAATGTGATCATACCAGAAACCTATTTACATTGTATTTGACAAGGCAGTGTTGGAGTTCTTCCATTTATTTCTGCTTGGGTTCAAACCATCTTGAGTATACAATTTCATGGATATCTTAATCATTTTGGTAGAGTCCTCATATAATTTAGCAATACTTTTCTAAACATTTTTTTCTTTTTTTTCATTCTTATGTTGATCTAACCCCTACCATATAAGAGATGTACTTTTACCCTCACACAGTCATTGTTTTTTTGCAACTATTCCCTAGCATATTTTTTGAAGAAAAATGAGTATCTTTACGATTGAGTTGACAATTCAGAGAACCAATCAACTATAAGTAGCATAAATTTAATTTTTATCAATTCCATGTTGTACACTTCAGTTCCCACTTTACTGCTTCTGTGTTTATTAGATGATGATCAGTAGGTATATCATGTAAATTAGGTTTTCCTTATATATTTGTGAATAATAATATCTGCTCTGTTTGCCCAATCATGTCTATTAGAAGCTGATCTATGATATATTTGCACAGCAAATAAATTCAGATGTTACTGTGTATTTTCTGCTTATGTTCTATACACAAATACTTACATTTTCAACTGTTTCAGTTCATTCTTAGCAAACATCATGTAACAGCCCTTATACCTGAACTTTAAATAGGATTGTATTTAATGATGTATTTGTAGAGAGCTAAAGCTTGCTTGAATATGATCTGGTATTTTTTTTTTTTTTTTTTTTTTTTTTTTGCAATTTCTTGTAAATCAGTGTATATAGACTTTATTTGATGAGAAGAAATTATTTAAAGGCCATTTAATATGTTTAAGAACCGAATTGTGCAAGAGAATTGCTTAAATGTGTGTAATTCCAAGTATTTATGCAAGTTACGATGTCTACAGGACAATTTCTACAGTTTAAAATGATTTCTGTAAATAATTTTGTGTTTAAGTATCTTTAATTTCCATTTCTGACCGTTTTGTAATGATGTTAAGTGATTAAGTACTATTTCTGATTGAGTAATTGTTAATGTTCGATAAACATCTCGCGGACGCTTTTGAAGAATTCCAGAAATTTCGATAGAGCCTATATAAAGATATAAGCAGGAGGACAGAGTTAGTTTACAGTTAGTTTCATACAGATTCACTTTTGAACTGCCAAATATTGCATCAGTAGTATCTCTCAATTGTATCTTTGCATGTGAACAATATCGCTGACGTTGTTTTGAAAATAAACAAAATCTTAAACTGTGTCTTATGGTAGACTATTTAATTAATTACTATATTAATTAAACCACCGAAGAATCTAACAATCATACATGCATCTCCAGTACCATAACTCTTGTTGTAGAGTGGCATTCCAATTGTTTAGGTTTGGCCTGCAGCTATTGTCTCTGGTTTCAATATCTCTCTACTACATTTAGCTCATGTCAACTCCTGATATTTAGATCCCTGGAGGAATGTAATGAAAGAAACCAAATAGAAAGCTTTTGATTCATGCAAGGATAGAGAACAGCAAACCTCTCACTCTCAGAATCTGAAGATAGTGGGGCTTTGATAACTGAAGATGAAGACAAATGAACAATATTTTGTGTAAGATTAACTGAAATACACCCTTATTTTAATACACTTTATCCTTTTACATTTTCCCTGCTCTTTTATGTAAATAGACAGCAAAGTTTTGTGTAACAGTTTAGTATCTTGCCTTTCACAAAATTTAAAAGATAGTGTTCTGGCATTATATTTATTCAAATGTTCAGCAGACATTTTCATAGAGTTAAATTTAATAACAAGCTTATCTGAGCAGGACATATTGGACAAGTAATAGGAAAAGTTACAAATAATGCTCTCGGGTTACTAGCCGAGTCATAGAAGTGTTATAATAATCACACAATATTTCGGCGCTCTGAATCGTCGGCGTCATCTTCCAATAAAGTGAGGTCAGGAACATGCGAAGCTGCTGAGCTAGACCAGATTCCCGCTGCTAACCTCTGATTGGTCGGCTGTGGAACCAGTCGTAGCAGGTGTCAAATGTCGTTGCGGCTTGAATCGATGCCAAGGTGGAGTTACGGCTAGATTTGATGTCCTTTTTCACATGACATATAGCGGACGGGCTTAAAATCACCGCTCCTTCGAAGAAGATATCCGAAAACAAAGCCTTCACCATAAATTGTTTGTCCAACTGATGGGTCAACACGAATCCGTTGCGGGCCTCATATTGAGCCATGCTGCCACGTGATTGGTCAGATTTGTAACCAATGGTAGCCGGGGTCCTGCCTCGTAGTTACTCATCGTTCGGTAGAAGGAAAAGTCAGAAGGCAAAAACTTACCCATAAGCTGATCATTAATGCCTCAGCAACAAATTGCTCGCTTATGTTACTACTGAACTTCCCATTGATCTGGACGCGCCGTGTAATGCGTCTCCGTCGCGCTGTCGACGAATAGTATTGATGATTGGTGTCCAGGCTTCACTCAGCTGGTAACCGCTGTCACGGTTGACGAGGTTAGACGTGAGACGAATTTCTACTGCTTCTGTAAGGATGCTATTCCAGAAGCTCCCAGTATGCGCCAGTACTCTGGTATTTTCGAAATCAAAACCATGGCCATGTTCGAGGCTGTGTTCCGCCACCGCAGACTTGTCTTTCTGCCCCAGACGAACATGTCGTGCATGTTCTAGACAACGTTGGTGAACACACCACACCGTTTGGCCAATGTAGCTCTTTCCACACTCACAACTAATGCTATATACCCCAGGTGTCCGCAAAACAAGGTCATCCTTGGGGGACCACAAGATGTTCTTCACCTTCGGTGGTGGCAGGAAAACAGTCTTGATTCCACTTTTTGCTAGAATCCGTCCTATCTTGGACGTTGTGGCGCCAGAGTATGGCAAGAAGGCAAGACGATCAGGTGGCTCTTTCTTGGTGTTGTTGAGACTACATGTCAGCTCTCGATATGCCTGTCTTATCTGATAATCAGTGTACCTGTTGCGTCGAAAGGTCTGACGCAGACGACTTAATTCACCGGGTAGACTGTCCGCATCACATATCACTCGCGCCCTATGTACAACCGGAGGCCAAAAGAAAATTAACTACGTCCAATCACCTGACACCACGACTGTACTGCCTGCCCAAGATACACAAAGATGGGGTCCCTTTACGGCCCATTCTGAGCGCATTTCAGTCTCCAACACATCCGCTGGCAAGATATCTGGCGGACAAGCTAAAGAATCTGACTAGCTCTACTTCTACAGTTCAAAATTCTTCTGATTTTATAAACAGGATCAAGGACAGACGGCTGGAAGACAGCGACTTACTAGTCATCTTTGACGTCACGTCACTGTTCACAAACGTGCCGATTGATGAAGCCATCAGTATTATCAGGGAATGACTAGGATATCTCAGTCTGCCAGAAGAATGGGCGTCACTGACTGAATTCTGTCTTAGGACCACCTTCTTTCAATACCAAGGAGACTTCTACCAGCAGAATGAGGGAGCAGCAATGGGTTGCCCACTGTCTCCAATTGTGGCCGACGTGTATATGGAGGAGTTTGAGGCTGACGTGGTCAACAACTACATTCTGAAACCTTCTTTGTGGTTGCGTTACGTGGACGACACATTTGTTATCTGGCCTCACGGGCGAGAATCCCTCCAGGCTTTTTTCCAACATTTAAATAGTGCCCACGACAAAATTAAATTCACCATGGAAGTTGAGGTGGACAAACAACTTCCTTTTATGGACGTGATAGTGAAACGGAAGGAAGATGGCTCCCCTAGGGCACGGAGTTTACCGCAAGCCCACGCACATGAATCGCTACTTGCATGCAGCCTCACACCACCATCCGGCAGTGAAACGCGGAATTTTAAAAACATTAACCGTCCGTGCTTCCATAGTCAGTGACGAAGCGAGCATAGTCGCTGAAAGGGAAATTTTAAAGGAGACGTTTCTGGCCAACGGCTACAGCCTGACGTCATCAATAAGGGCACTGCAAGGCTTGCACCTCGAGCATCACCCAGTGCTCCGACACCGGAAGTCGAAGCCAGAAGACGAACAGACGGACCCACGGCAGTATTACCCTATGTCCACGGGGTGATGGATAAAATCGGCCGTCTTTGAAAGAAGAAAAATATCCGCCCAATATACAGAGCGCCTAGGAAGATTTCTGATGTGCTTTTAAAAGTCAAAGATAAGAGGGAGAAGTTGCAGACAGCGGGCGTGTACCAGATACCCTGTAGCTGTGGCCAAGTGTATATCGGCGAAACTGGACGGACAGTCAAGGAAAGGCTGTGTGAACACATGAGGCATCTTAAAAATAATGACGTCAGCAAATCAGCTGTAGCGCAACATTCTGCTGACAGTGGGCACGCAATTTTATTCAGTGACACCAGTGTATTGGTTCAAGAAAGCATATGGTGGCCCTGGCGTGTCAGAGAAGCATTGGAAATCAAAAAAAGACCAGATAATATGAACCCGGACGGCGGATTACAACTAATGTCCGACCGAAGGTTCGGCTTCGGCCACCTTCGGCCAAAAAAAAGCACCTTCGGCCACACATTCGGCTTCGGCCAAATTCAGCCGAATGTTTGGCCGAAGCCGAAGTTTTACATTCTGCCGCTGAAAATGAACCAACTTTTACGAATACCGTCAACGTAGCGCGTCAACAGACGTTAGCAAAGATAAAGAACCATTTGGAAAATATCATAAAAATCAGTGGGAAGTATATTGTGAAACCAGTGTTAAATACCAAAGCTTGATTAATTTTTTTAAAACAATCGGAGATCTTGTATGCGCCCAAAGATTTTACAAAAGAAGTTTAACAGTCTACTTTATGCGATATCGTAGAAAAAAAGTAACGCCACCATGGCCCGATAATCATCCGATTCCTTTGCGGATTAATATATTACGCATGGACCTGGTCATTGTAAACATGTTTCCGTACAACCTCGTTGAAGAAGAACTTCGCAGACTTAATTTTACTGATCCTCAAACTCGACCCTAGTACAGACAAAAGCGAGAGAAATATTTTAGAAAGTCTTTAATGCCAGCTACGTACGAAAAAGTAAACAGTAAAGTTGCATTGATTTTAGAAAAAGGCTGAATGGATCAGTTTTACCACGAAGATATGAAGTGATCAAGCAAACACGTTTTTGAGTGTCATGGCACAAGGCATTACCAAAGGTTCCAAAATAAAAATAAAAAAATTAAAATGGCTGTTAGTGTGTTGGAAGATAATACAAGGCAATATATTGCACAAAAAATCACTGAAACTGTTACCAAATACAATTCAAAAGAAAATATCCATATGGGTATACGTAATAATACTTCAAATATGAATGCAACCATCCGCTATGGAAACTTCGTTTTTATTGGTTGTGTTGCTCACACTCTACAGCTCATGATTCACAAAGTAATTTTTAAAGATATTGCTGTAATAGAAATAGTGAAAAAGTATTGTAAAACGTATGAAGAGTGAACAAGCCATTCAATATTTTAATTAATAGAACAGAAAAATGCAGTAAATCCGTATATGTTTAGAACGTGGTGGAATAGAAATTCCAACAGCAGAAGAATGGATTCAAATGAACAATTTTATAACTATGCTGAAGTGTATTTAGGAAGCAACAACTAATATTTGTAGCGATTTATTAACAGTATCTTTAATTATATCAATCATTGACATCTTAAACACAAAACTTGCTCAGAAGGATGAAGGCTGATCATATAATACTGCTCAAAAGCCTCTTGTGTTGGTCTGTTGACAGGAGATCTGCTTTCGCAAGAAAAACCTTACGGTTGTTGATTGCCGCTCTAATCGATGCACAGTTTAAAATTAAGTATTTGACAAGCGACGAAATTGTAAATACGAAGACTGATATTTTGTCATTTCTACGTCAAAACTGTGTACTGACAATAACAAATAAAATGGATCATTTGGAGCGATTAAATATTATTTTATTAGTGCCGATGTACTTTTTGTTTTGGTTATATTTAATACATTATTAATTAATCTGTATACGTGAAACTACTTTTAAAATATTGGTATTGATTCGGTTTTAACTGAAAATTTAATATGTGATACTAATTTAGACAGCAGAATATCGTATTGTAAAAGCTAGAATAATTTATACTAGGTAAGAAGGTTGAAATTTATTTTTATTGTTGTCAAAAAACGATGGTATTACTATACATAAGCTAACATGTATTTTATTTACCAAAGCTAAAACTCCAAAACTTATTAATTTAATCCACGGGACAAATTATTCTGATTTGATTCGGGCTGTTACTGTTAAATTTTATAGTTTCTTTTTATTATTGCTAAATAAAAATGACTATTTATTTTTGCTAAATTGCATTGCTCAGAACCTGGTTTGGTACTATTTTACTGTTTTATTTTATTCTAATAAATAAATATTAAAAACTTTTAAATTATTTTATCCATGATAAATGGACTTAATGAAAGTCTGTAACTGTTTTGAAATATAAGGTCTGCAAATAATTTTTCCCCAACACAACAAAATTATTTGCAGACCTTATATTAAAAACTTTGTTTATAATTATTGTAAAGGTGCAATTTATATAAAAATACCACATATAAAACAAAATAACAGTTCATTTTTTGCATGTCATATATACTTCATGTTAGTGTTCTAAGATATATAATAATTTTTGAACCTTCGGCTTCGGCCAAAAAATGACCTTCGGTCGGACACTAGTTACAACTTGACCAAATATGGTCATGCTTGATCAGGAAAACGCGGGACGCAGGCCCCCATCGGACCGGCCACGCTGGTGGCGGTAGTTTGAGTGATGTCACTCCAAACGGCTAGCGCGTTCTTCGGGAGCTATATATAGGGGGCAGCAGCTCCAGCCGTGACAGTACTCTGAAGAAGGCCACAAAATGATGGCCGAAACGTTAGGTTTCGATAAATTGACGCGGTTCAACCCGTGTTGTGTCCTGTTGTGCAACAGAGAGCTGAAAAGACTCAGAAGCTGAAACAAGTGGGTATCGATTTTTACAATTCGGGAACTCGGATAGGAAGAGTTCAGGAGAAATAAATTTAAGAACACAAGAGGTTATGAGGAACACACTTGTGACTCACGAAGCCGACAAACTCTCACTGAGAATACTCAGAAATTACGAGAGGTACCTATTCCCTGAAGTACTGAACCAACTAGTAGCAGTTCTCTCTGCCAAAGATCCATAAAACTTGAAGAGCCTAACAGTAACAACGGCGACTACCTAGCTGGATACACGTTGTCATCTCCGCTGCGCTGTTTGCTTGCTGGCTCACTCGCCGACTCTCGAAGACTGAAGACCTCTGAGAAGTAGTCTGGAGAATGCCCCCTCCCGCTGCGGCAGGCTCTTTTTTATAGCCGCCCGTGACGCGCTCCGCTGCCCCGCGCGTCCTTCTAGAAGCTTACGCTCGGATTTCATCACCCACGCGCTACGCAGCACTCTTTCTGATGCAACCACACGTTCACTGTTGGCTTTCCTTGCTGCCTATTGCACCATATTAACACTTGCGCATTACTAGTACTTAGGCGTTACCTTTATTACTTCGTAACACCTCCCCCCCTTGGGGAAAATTTTGCAATCTCTCTTGAGAGTGCAAAATTTTTAAGTTCTATGTCGGCTATGTGAGTCTCCATTTTATTACTTTCTCATTACAAATTACAATGGTTTACATTTTATTTCATTACTTATTTACCAAAGTTTCTTTTACTTATGATACCCTGAAAGAGAAAACTTCAATTACAATACATCATTTTCTTTATAACAAGTATTTCTTCTACAACACATTATTTTTCTTAATCTTAAGAATCTTCTTCTTCAATGCTCTAATTATTTTCTTTTACATTACCTTATTTGAGAATTTTTCTCTCAGTTTACTTCTTATAATATCTTTTTCTTCTTACTTTAATTTTTCTCACAATACTTTCTCATAGTATGTTATTTTTGTTAACTTTAAAAGTCTTTTTAACATTACCTTTTTCTCCTTAAAACTTTTCTTTCATACTACTCTCTTATAGAGTAAAATCTATTTTTAAAATACATCATTCTTATAATTTTACAAATTCTTTTCATGTAACAAAATACAATCTTATGTTTCTACAAACATAATCACTGTGACCATATCAGTTCGTCTTAGCGCTTATCCGCTTTATAGTAAAACATTACTGGTGCACTTGGTTCATACTTAACACTCTTTTCCGGTGTTAGTATTCGCTCACTAAGCACCGCACCTTCTGCTTCAGTCACATACCTATTCCTTACAGGACCGAAAGTAATTTGTTCACTTTCATCACTGTTCATTCCAGCAGGATGATACCTAACTATACCAGTGTCAGGGTACTGGTTTACAATTTTATTCTTTACACATATTCTGGGGCAGCAGTCATCACCCATTGTTTTACGGAAGAATTTAAAACAATCCTTACAACATTTGCAATACCTGCATATGCAGCATACTACTATTATCATAACTATTCCTGCTCCAAAATAACTCCATATAGGTATCGAATCCAATGAAAACATATTGAACACAGTCCTTTGCTGGTACGCTATTGCGTCCTCTAGCTCGTCTAACTTATGTCCCGCGGCTTTAAGGTCATCTAACTGACGGACCACTGGTTCGATTGGCAAATAAAGAGGAATTTCGGTTATATTTTTCTTTTTCCTGTCTATTAGACAGCAATCTACCTCCATATTTAAGTTTGGGACTATATCATTAATCAGTGCCATCGATCTAATGATATGTTCGGATTGAATTAGTACTTGTGCACCGTAACCCTTGCATTTACTCAGAAACTTAAGTTTCCCTGTACCATTAATTACTACATCTGTGGGCTTACTGTCATTACATAATACTGTGAGCCCTTCTCCCTTTGGTGCTACAAATAACCATTCATTTCCTCTAATCTGTGTCCATACGCTTTCATTCAATACAATAAACTTTTGGATGCAGTCATCGGGAATTTTAGTTATAGGTTGAAGCATTCTAGCTTCACAAACTTCATGGTCATAAGTTGAAAGCAGCACAAAGGTTTGTTTACACACACTATGGATAGCCTCCAGCTTTTTACACTCCAATTGATCACCATTTATTTTAACATATCGCCTTTTGGCGTTATCCATTAACAAGAATTCTTTTTCCGGAGCTATATATGTAAACAACCGTTTCTGGTGGCTTACCTCAACTGGTAGAGGCCATAATTTATAAATATTATAAGTCTCGCTATCTACGAGCGGAATATTTAACACATAGCTTAAGATATTTCCTGAAATGAAGACATCTAGGTCAACTACCTTCAGCAACTGATACCCTCCGGCTTCGGTTAGTTTTATAGGCAATCTTTTGTCTTTAATTTCATCTTTTATTAACTCTAAATATTTGACCACTTGTTCTGTACTAACTAAATGAGGTTGAAGAATGCCTTTTTGTGCATTTACTATGGCAGTAATGATTACATCATACTCCTCTAATTCACTGAAGATTGTTGTCAACTGTATTAACTGTTCATTCAGCGTTACCCATATACCGAGTCTATTTATTCTCTTATCCATACTAGTTTCATATTGATGTATATGTTCATTTAGTTTGAGTATTCCGGATGTAATTACCCGTTCATTTCTCTCTATTGAATCGACAGTATGATTGAAACTAGTCAACGTTGCCCTTACAATAGTGACTTGCTCTTTTGACAACTTCAATAATTCCTTCTGTTCCTGCTCTAATAGATTTATTTTTGATTTGAAATATGATGCATCATCTTCATCTAACGTCCCAAACAAGACTTTACTTATCTCTCCAACAAAATTTAGGATTCCTCTCTTTCGTCTACTCTGCTCATGTTTAGCTAGCTGCCCAATTAGGCGTTGAGAGGTTTCTATCCTACTTATATAATAATCTACCGCCCGCTTCATAGTTTTACATTCTGCAACACTTGTGTTTATTTCTTTAAGCCTTTGCTGACAATAGTCTATTGCTTTCAACGCTGCATCCTGCGTAGCTTCGAACTTATGTTTTAAGTCATCTAAATTAAAATAACTCACTACTTTCCAAGTGACCGTATACAAACTTACTGTTCCCTTATGATCGTAGTATAGACCTGGTGATGACCGAAACTTCGTTATTTCTAAATCCTGCTGTTCCATTGCCGATGTACCACCTATCATCAAGATGATCACTGCTATCATGCAAGCTGTTGCCATCTTTCCTGCAATTCAGAAGAATTCTTTTAGCCTATTAGCATGTACTTTTGTAAATTTATTTCTCTTTGATTCTATCACAACGTTTGGTCCCTTAGTTTCCACTACCGTATAAGGGCCTCTCCATTGACTGTCCAACTTCTTTGAACGACCCCTTCGTACACTCTCATCATGCAATAATACTTTATCTCCTGGCTTAAAGACTACCGGCTTTTGCGTTCTGTCATAGTTTTCTTTACTTTTCTCTTTTGCTTGTGCTGTCGCTTCTCGCGCACACTGATGCATTGCCCGTAACCTTTCCTTTAGTTCAATTACATAGTCATCATAGTTATATACTACTTCCTCCGGTTTCTTTTGTAATATTCCCGGTAGATTACATATTCGACCAAAGAATAATTCATGCGGCGTATATCCTGTGGCACTATGCGGTGTTGTATTGAAAACAAATACTGCATACGGGATCCAGGTATCCCAATTGGTTTGCTCCCTATTTACGTAATGACGAAGCATTTCCGTTAGTGTACGGTGCGTTCGTTCCAAAGCCCCATTACTTTGTGGGTGATAACTAGTGGTGTGGATTTTCTCTATTCGTAATAATCTACACACTCGCTTCATTACGTCGCCCACAAGATTACTACCCAAATCGCTTAGCAAAATTGACGGTATACCAAATCTCAGAATTATTCTCTCCACTAACACTCTTGCTACCGTATTAGCATCTTGCTGTTCTATGGGTTCAGCCACTAAGAACTTCGTCAGAGCATCTTGAAATGTAAGTATATACCTGTTTCTATTTTCTGTCTGCGGTAATGGGCCTACGATATCTATATCGCATCTTTCAAACACATGCTCAGGTGTCCTTGTAATTTCCATTGGCATTTTCGTTTTGATCTGGGTAATCTTATTCTTCTGACAACTTTCGCATTGACGGATATGCTGCTCAATATCGGCCTTCATTCCTTCCCAACTACGGTATTTCTTAATTCTCGCATAAGTCCTACCTATGCCCTGATGCATACCTAGCGGGGTTTCATGATATTGCTTTAGGATCTTCATCTTCTCTTCCTGTGTAAGTTCTACCTCTTCTTCCTTATCAGCTGATACACTCTCAGCTGTCTCTACATTATCATTTTCCTCCGCTTCCTTTACGGTTCTTATCCGCGAAAGAGCATCTGCTACTTGATTTCTCTTTCCGCTTTTGTATACAATTTCGTAATCGTACTCTTCAAGCTTTAAGCGGAACTTCATTAGTCTAGACGACGGATCCGTAATGCTGTTTACCCACATCAACGGTTTATGGTCAGTGCATACCGTAAATTTCCTACCGAATAAATATGGCCTAAATTGCTTTACTGCCCAACAAATGGCCAACATTTCCCGCTCTATCGTACTATAATTCTTCTCTGCCTTGTTCAAGGTTCTAGACACGTACGCTACAGGCAAATCCTTGCCAATTTCGCCTTGACTTAACACGGCGCCAATTGCGTCTTGACTTGCGTCTGAGGTTACAATAAATCGTTTTGTAAAGTCGGGATACTGTAATATGGGAGGATTCCCCAATTTTTCCTTCAATTGTTGAAACGCCTCTTCCTGCTTTGTTCCCCGCGTATATGCGACTCCTTTCTTTAACAGGTCATACAATGGCTTAGCAATTTTACTGTAATTGCTTATGAATCGCCTATAGTACCCACTTAAGCCCAAGAATGCCTTCAACTGGGTAGTATTAGTTGGTTGGGGGTATCGTTCTACGGCTTCTACCTTTTTCTGATCGGGTTTCAACCCTTCCTCCGTAAGTACATGTCCCAAAAATGTAACCTCCTTGCGCAAAAACTCACACTTATCTACTTGTAGTTTGAGATTATACTTTCGCAATCTTTCAAAGACATCCTCTAGCCTAGCATTATGCTCCTCAAGCGTTGGCCCAAAAATTATGACGTCATCTAGATAAATGAATACTTTCTCACCCTGTAGTCCTGTCAATACAGTGTTCATCAATTTTTGGAAGGTATTTGGTGCCGTTTTTAATCCCATTGGCATTCTTTTGAATTCGTAATGTCCATAGGGAGTGCTAAAAGCCGTCTTCTCTTGATCTTTCTCGTCTATCAGCACCTGATAATACCCCTTAGCTAGGTCGAGGGTTGTGAAATACTTCGCTTTACCTAGTCCGTCTAGTATTTCATCGATCCTTGGTAACGGAAATACATTATTTACCGTCAGATCATTTAATCGCCTATAATCGATTACTACGCGCCACTTTTGCTTGCCACTTGCATCCATTTTCTTTGGGATAATTAATACAGGCGAATTCCACGCACTATCACTTGGTATTACAATATCATCTTCTAATAATTTTTCTATTTCGGCTTGCAAAATCTCCTTCTGCGCCTCGGGTATCCGGTAGGGCCTCAACCGAACTATTTTTCCTTCCGCCTCGGGAAGAAGCTTGATTTCATGCTTGACAGCCTCAGTATAACCCAAGTGATCTCCTGGTAAATGAAATACATCGTTATACGCTGCGCATATACCTAATAAAGCCTCTTTTTCCTCTTTGTTTAAATGTTCTACGCGGAGATTTTCTTTCAACTTACTTAACCGCGACTTTACCTCTGGTCGCTCTTTCCTAATCCGTCTTACATATGCTTTTTCAAATTCAGGCACTTCTTCAGCTGTTATAAGGGGATTCTTTATTTTAACTTTATTTTCTGTAGTATTAAGCATACTTGTAATACACATTCCATTTCTTACTGATACTAGCGCTTCGGGTACATATATTCTGGTTTGTAACTCTTGTTTCGGAATTATCGCCTCTGATACATTCCTTAAGGTAATCCTTACCTTTACAATCTTTTCTTCGCGCGGGCCTACTGTTACCTCATAGTGTTGAGCACCCCTGGCTCCTCCACTACGGTTACCACCACGTTGCACCACTTCTGCGTAAGTGGGCTTCCCACGGCCTCTCGCAACCATATTTGGTTTGCTTGCCGTTAATTGCGCAACTCCTGTTGCCAACGAATCGATGCGTCTCGCTTTCGATTCAACATACCGCCTTTCTACGGGGCTTACCGTCTTCGAAGCAGACTCGGCTGCTCTCGGATACCTTCCGTCACGTCTCACAATTCCTTTAGTGGACGGACAAACACCATTTCGCGTCGTAATCCCTACGACATTTCTCGAGGCAGCGCCTACTGTCCTGGGAAATTCCCGTTCCATCCTGCAGGTCCGTTAGCGGGCGGACACCTACCACGCATCGCATTCTCTACGATACGCTTCCTTCCATCCCGTCTCGCAGGTCCGTTAGCAAGCGGGCATACTTCACTTGATGTCGCAATTCCTACGACACCCTTCTTACCGCTTCGCTTCACAAGTCCGTTAGTGAACGAGCGACTTTCATCCGATGTCGCAATCCCTGCAACACCTTGCCTCACGCCACGCCTCACAGTTTCGTTAGTGAGCGTGCGTCTTTCATCCGATGTCGCAATCCCTGCAACACCTACTTTCTTAACACAACGCGTCCCACGTTGCGTCATACATGGCCCTTCTTGCGCGGTATACAATCTAATTCGCCTCCCGCGAATATTCATAACTCTTTGTCCGTAATCTATTACGGCCTTATTTTTCGTTAGAAAATCTCTTCCTAACAAACCTTCAAAAGGCAAATCTATGTTTGCCCCAATTATATGAAACTTCTGTTTCAATATCAAACCCTCCGCGGCTTTCAATTCCAGGACTACCGAAGCTTCAGTTTGTACTATACTATTGCTTATCCCCTTAATTCTAATTTTTTCTCTATTATTACTTTTTACTGCCCAGTTTATACTATCTCTTTTTACCAAGCTTATCTGTGCCCCACTGTCGGCCAGGAATCTCATCGGATTACGCCTTGCTTTTTCACATTGCATAGTCACATATTCATTTTTATCTGTGCAGTCTACCTTATACACTTTGTGCGATATGGCGCAATGTGACCGCTCCATTACGCCACCTAACAGTTTACCGATTTTCGATCTTTTTCCTTTCCCGACCATGCACTTTCTCGGCAATCCCGCGCATAATGTCCTTTTCTGTTGCACTTATAGCACGTAATTTCACTTGCATACGGTACCTTTTTCTTAAAGGGTGCTGTTTGGGCCACTTGCCTAGCGCTACTTCTCGTTTCCCGCCGCGTTTCCATCATTCTGACGGCGTTTTCTTTCTCCATCTTGTCTAACTTAGCGAGCACTGCATTTATCGCCTTTTTGTCCAGCTCATCCTCTTTATTAATTATTCTTACACGCCTTTGCACCCGACAATCCTTGGCTGTATGCCCGGACTTTTTGCAATTGAAACAAAATGGGGGGGTTTTGCCCTCTACCTTTGGATTCCTGAAGGAATACCGCGAAACCGGTTTTTCTTTCGCTGAAGCTATCGCACTTTCCTCTGTGGCTGCGATTTCCACAGCTTCAGAAAGGGTTATGGTTTCTCCCCTAGCTCGCACAATAGTTTTTATCCGGTCATCATACAACCCTTGAATAAATACGGCCCTTCCTAGCTTTAAAACTAGAGCTATGCTTCCC
Source organism: Vandiemenella viatica (assembly GCA_031002005.1). Lineage (NCBI taxonomy): Eukaryota > Metazoa > Arthropoda > Insecta > Orthoptera > Morabidae > Vandiemenella > Vandiemenella viatica. The sequence continues at coordinate 49,780 of JARYHS010010489.1, forward strand.
ATCAACTCCTCTTCCGTCATTACATTTTTTATTGCTTCTCTGAACTGATGTTGAAGAGCATCTATACGCGAACCCCATTGCGCAATACTCTCCCACGACTCTTGCCTACTAGCAAACATTTTACATGCATAAAAATCAAGAGTCCTCTTACTGCCATAATTTTCTAACAAGATTGCACGAACTGCCGGCCAGGTGGTAGTCAGATCCCTGACAAGAAGTTTACTCCTAGGTGCCCCTACAATTTTAGCCTTCACAAACTTTAATAAAATTTCTTTTTGTTCCGGCACAATTAATTCGAATGCTGAATCTACATTATCCAACCACTCATTTAATCTCGTCTTTTCTCCGTCAAAAGAATCTGGGATTAATTTTATTACTTCATTCAAACTAATGTACTGCCTGTGGGTTGACGACTGCGCGCCTGACTGCCTGACACTGCTTCGTTAGGCATGCTTACAATTTTGTTTTCTCACCTGCTGAAATCAACGTGCTGTGTAGCGATGAGATGTGGTGTTGCTCCCGACGTGGCGTCGTTGTCGTGCGATGTCCACTCGATGACGAAGTTCTGCTGTGCTGGTATCGATCGGCTGTCGGCTGCTGCCCTCAGCTGCCCGGTGACGACGGCTACCTGTTGTTGCCCGCCGGTATTGATCCGCTACTCGCGACGGCTGCTCAGCTGCTACTCGGCGGCGTTGCTATCGATCAGCGTCCCGCGTGATGTCGCATACCGCTCCCTGTAGACGACCAATGGATCCTCTTCTTTTCTTCCAATGTCGCCTCGTTACGCAATCTTACTAGTCAGCTTCGTGCTCAAAGCCGTCAGTCTTTTCCTGACTACGGGCTGAGAATCTCTGAAAACCCTACTCCTATTCCTCGAACTGCGGCCTGTAATCACTGTACGTACTGACCTATGGGCCAAGGTTGGCTAAAACTCTGTCAGTCGTCTCACTGGTTTTGTGGCTTTTCCGGCCAAACACTCGTAGCTTTCCTAGGCCTAACCACTCGTAGCTCTCCCAGGCCAACCCCACACCTGACACCAAGAAAATGAGGGGTCTCTGTTGTGTCCTGTTGTGCAACAGAGAGCTGAAAAGACTCAGAAGCTGAAACAAGTGGGTATCGATTTTTACAATTCGGGAACTCGGATAGGAAGAGTTCAGGAGAAATAAATTTAAGAACACAAGAGGTTATGAGGAACACACTTGTGACTCACGAAGCCGACAAACTCTCACTGAGAATACTCAGAAATTACGAGAGGTACCTATTCCCTGAAGTACTGAACCAACTAGTAGCAGTTCTCTCTGCCAAAGATCCATAAAACTTGAAGAGCCTAACAGTAACAACGGCGACTACAGTAGCTGGATACACGTTGTCATCTCCGCTGCGCTGTTTGCTTGCTGGCTCACTCGCCGACTCTCGAAGACTGAAGACCTCTGAGAAGTAGTCTGGAGAATGCCCCCTCCCGCTGCGGCAGGCTCTTTTTTATAGCCGCCCGTGACGCGCTCCGCTGCCCCGCGCGTCCTTCTAGAAGCTTACGCTCGGATTTCATCACCCACGCGCTACGCAGTGCTCTTTCTGATGCAACCACACGTTCACTGTTGGCTTTCCTTGCTGCGTATTGCACCATATTAACACTTGCGCATTACTAGTACTTAGGCGTTACCTTTATTACTTCGTAACACCCGGACAACCAAGATTACATTGACAACGACCGCGGAAGTCTGCGCACCCACTAGTAGGAACTATATTTGGCTTGATTTGGGAATTGAACAGTATGGGTCTAGGTGCCTGTTGAATTGGTGAATATTTGTTGATATAGGGAGATTTTTGGTAAGAATCATCTCACTTCTGGATAGTAAAGGAGTTGGAGAGGGTGCAAAAAAAGGGCTGCTAGATTTGTTTCTGGAAATTATCACAGAATGCAATTGGTAACAGATATAATAAATGGAATGGGATTCATTGCAAGACAGGAGGAGGGTGAAGAGGGTCATGGGAGTGTAGAAGGTGTATATTGGTGACGAGCCATGGAATGCTAATGGTGAAAGAATTAAAAGTAATGCATGGAAAGGAAAAGATGACCATGACCACAAGCTGGCACTCAATTTCAGGTACAAGGGTGTAGGAAGATTCTCTTTTTTAGGTAAGGTTTTCAGGGATTGGAATAAGTTACCAAGAGAAAAGATGAATAATTTACCAAAAACTTTGAAAGAATTTATAGTTAAAATTTGTAGAGGGCAAATGTAGTTGGGTGCAGGAAAGGGGGAAGATGGGTGTGTAGGGAAATTGCCACTGGAGGGCGCACTCCATTGGAATTTAATTAAATATTGTTATTATTATTAATATTAAGATAATATTTTAATAGTTCTCTGGCTTTAATTTGCTTTATTTCTTCTTGAATTTGTCTCGCAGGCTCCGCTTAGCAGATGCACCATCAGCTCGGTTTTTGCATTCTGCAATATTTGTCTCTCCTGGAGTGATGCTGGTGTTTGGTGGAAATACTCATAATGACACAGCACACAGCCAAGTAGCTCGATGTTACTCTGCTGATCTATTGGTGTTTGATGTTCTGTGTAATCACTGGGACCAATCTCAAACACCTCCAGACCTCCTCCGGGCAGACCTTGCCCGATTTGGACATTCTGCAGTAACCTTTGAAGGATCATTATATCTTTATGGTGGTTTTGATGGACAGATGCTGTCAGATATGCTTAGGTACTGGTGCATTATTTTTGTATAAATAATTATTCCCCTCTATTTAATTACATTTGTCTATGCATTGAGAAATGTAGTATCTTTTCATACAATCTTTGTAAATTTTACACTGAAAATATTTTTGGAAGTTTATTTGCTATAAAACTAAATGATGATTTCTCAAAGCATGTATTAATCTAACAATCTTTGGTATACAGTATTGGATGTACATTATGTACTAGACAGTGCACAAAATTATTGTTGGGTGATTAGTGAAGTTAGTTTGAAATTACAATTTGATGTACGTGTGTGAAGGATACCTCGCAGAAAAATATTGTTCTTGATCTTAAATAAATTGCCAGTTAGTTTATAAAATAATGCAGCAAGAATAAATTGATAAGATGTTCGTATCAGAATTTTAATATTGAAGGTCAAATTGAAGCTGTTTTAGCCACTTAGGATATGACATACATGAGTAAAACTGATTAATATCTTATGGCATTATGCCTACTATAGTAGAGTCCCGCTAATCCGAACCCCGGTAATCCGAATGTCCGCTTAATCCGAACATGGCAAAGCATTACATAGTCTTAATATAAAAAATTGTAAAAGAATTAAAACACCCTGAAAATACAGTTCATACGCTATATAATTGTGTGTTTAATTACTGTACATGTACACAATTTTAATTTATACAGAAAAATTAGCTAGAAAAGATTAAATTTAAAAAGTGCGTAACACTGAAAGAAAAACTGTCAAACTTACGATAGTAGTTACAACGGTTAGAAACACACATTTCATCCCTACTTTTTAGAGCACAGAAACTCAGTAATTGTTTTTTGGCGTAATGAAGACAGTCTGTTATATGACGCAAAGTTGCGCCATCGTCTGATAAACATTAAATCAGCTGGTGTAGCAGTGGTCTGTTGCTCCATATAGCGTAGCGCGAGATCAAAGGCTTCTTCCGCATCAGTGTGTGACACCAACTCTCCTTTGTCACATTCCGTCTCATTGTCACTTTCGTCGTAACATTCCACTTCTACCTGGTCTTGAGTCACAGCAGCCACTAAATCAACGTCAGTAAGGTGCTCCAGTATTGAATCATTCATCCATTCATCTACGTCTGCTTCACAGGCTTCTTCACATCCAGGGATTGTTAGGAAACTCTCCCCTTCATTTTCAGCTGGTATGTCCTGAAATTCAAGAGATGTCCATAGTTTTCTCCAAGATTTTCTCATAGTGTTTTCTGAAATTTTCTGCCATGCCTCAGCAGCCCAATAAACAACATCCTTCAGATTTGTTTTTTTTTTTATTTTTTCAACTAAAGGAATGTTATCATCTTGGATCAGCATTCTTAAGAATTGTTTTCTGTAAATCAGTTTTAATGTTTGTAGTATGCACTGGTCCATCGGCTGTTGAAGTGGTGTAGCATTCGGCGGCAAAAAACTTCGCCACGATTTCTCCATCACATAATTCCTCAGTGCTGGGGTGAGATGGTGCGTTATCAATCAAAAGGATAGCACGGGGAGGCAAATTATTTTCCTTGGAAAACCGCCGGACAGAGGGAACAAACTGGTCGTGAAACCATTCTTTGAACAGCTTACCATCCATCCATGCTTTTTTCTGGTTGCGATAGTATACAGGTAGGGATTTCATGTTGCAGTTTTTGAAAGCTCTGGGCCTAACAGATTTGCCGATCATCATTAAAGGGAGCTTGTGATTATCAGCAGCGTTGCTGCACACTAGTAAAGTCACACGATCTTTGCTCATTTTAAAGCCAGGAGCTTGGACTTCTGCTTTTGATGCCAGGCTTTTTGTTGGCAATGCCCTAAAATTAAGGCCTGTCTCGTCAGCATTATAAATTTGTTGGGGAGAATAATTTCCCTCTCTTATCAGTTTATTAATTTCATGCACGTATTCCTTCGCTGCATCATGGTCAGAAGAAAGCTTCTCTCCAGTAATTGTTAGCTGACGAATCCCATGACGTTTTTTAAATCTGTCCAACCAACCCGTACTCGCATTAAAAGACTCATCACCATTCATTAATTTGTTTAGGTAAACAGCCTTTTCCTGAACCATTGGTCCACTCAGAGGAGTTCCCCTTTCTCTTTCCTGTGTAAACCAAAAGAAAAGAGCTTCATCCACTTTATCGTACTGGGACTGTTTCAGAGTCTGCCGAATCTCGAGTGTTTTTCCCGAAGACGTTGCGCAGCACTGTTCAAGCTTCACTCGGTTCTTCTTCCAATCACAAATGGTTGCCTTACCAACACCTAGTTCCGTCGCCAGCTTAGATACATTCTCACCACTGTCCAATCGCTTCAAAGCATCCAGTTTTTCTCTGAGCGTTAACGTCGTATGTTTCCGTTTACTCATGGCGATAACACGCTAGTGTACATGAATTTTGTAAGTGTGTTAGCGATCGATTGCTAAGATTAACTCAGCAGTTCGCGAGCCGTCTGAGAGTGCACTGACCACGAACATTTCAAACATCTCAACAATAAAGGGAGGGAGTGAGAGTGAGCGATTGTTCACCCACTTGTTACCAATTGTTACCATGCTCTACCTACTTATATGCTTGGTATACTTCATTGTAACTCCGGCTAATCCGAACAAATCGGTAATCCGAACAAATCGGTAATCCGAACAAGGCCCGGTCCCAATTAGTTCGGATTAGCGAGACTCTACTGTATTTTATCTTTCGTTGACTGGTCATCGTTGTCAGGATAGATTGTGAGCATCATTTCCTACTGACCTTGTAAAAATATAATATCATTCATAATTTCATTTTGCATATGTGGGTGTCATTGTGATAACATTCTTAGTTAAAATTACATTTTAGTATGATCTGTCTAATTATATACTGTAATACCAAATATCAAGCTTTAGACATGTAGGCTGTAGTTGTGCCAGCTTGCATAGTTAAATTAAAGAAGAAAGAAAATTAAATGTGTACTAGTATACTCATTTTCATACCATTCAAAATACTCTTTTTTTTTTTTTTTGCTGTTGTCAGTCTTTAGACTGGTTTGATGCAATCCTCCATCCTTTCCTATCCTGTGCTAACCTCTTCATTTCTACATACCCCTTACAATCCACGTCCTCAATTATCTGCTTCATATATTCTAATCTTTGTCTACCTCTACAGTTCTTACCTTCGACTGTTCCCTCCACTAACAAATTAACCAATCCAGCATGTCTCAAAATATGACCTACCAGCCTGTCTCTTCTTCCATAAACTTCTTTTCTCACCCATCATTTCTAAAACTTGTTCATTTCTTACTTTGTCTGTCCACCTGGTTATTTCATTTCAAATATTTTCAGTAAATTTAAGATGAAATTTGTACGATTTGGGGCTAGATGATTTATTTTACACCAAAATGAAACAAGAATTATCAAGTGTGAATTACTCTCACACACTGAGGATTCTGTACACAAATTATGTACTAATTTTATTACACAACAAAATAAGTAATAAATAGTACTTGAACAGAGTTTATTATACATTTAGTGAAATTCTTTTTCTTATAAATGAAATAAAAATCAGTTGAAAAAAAATTTTCTGAAAATTATATTAAAAAATGGGGTTTTATGGCATGTTTATTATCTGAATCGTAAAACTCTTCATCAAATGAGTGAATCCAGAGGGGTTCCATTTTTCATTTGGTACAGAAATAAAAAAAATAAAAAAACAGAGATATTACTATGCTGTTTTCTTTTCAAATATTGTATTAAAAACATCCAGGCAATCATATACGGCTAGTCGAACTAGGAGAAGAAATCAGTTTAATCCCAATTTATTTTTAAACTGGGTTTTACATTATGTGAGTGTTGTGCTACAACATCTGATTATGTGAAGCAAAGGTAAAAAAATGGATGGTAAGGACAGGATTTGTAAGATAATATAGGGTAGGGATGGTTGAAACTGGGAACTGAGGGAATTGCATGAAATTAAATCTGGGGTTGTCTAGTTCCAGTTATATATTTTACACCGATCAATCCCATCGTGGATAGTTCAGAAGATAAAATTTAATGGCTGGTACTATGGAAGTGATAGTAATTATCTGTGCTGTTTTAATCAACATGACTGGCTTTTAGGAAACCATCTTCCTTTTGGTCGCAACTGCAAATTAAAAAGGTAGGCATATGGCATTGTTCGTGAAATTTCTGAAATAAGGAAGACTTGTTCAGTGGATTATGGTAGATTACAGTTTACGTAAACTAGTAGGAACTTTATTTGGCTTGATTTTGGAATTGAACAGTATGGGTCTAGGTGCCTGTTGAATTGGTGAATATTAGTTGATATAGGGAGATTTTTGGTAAGAATCATCTCACTTCTGGGTAGTAACACAAACATTATGATTCTGGCGAAGGTTGTCATAAATTAATCAGAGACTAGGTATTAACTTCCTCTTGGATATTTGATTCATGCTGGAAGGAATGAGATGTGGAAAAAGAAACCAGGAGCACAGTTGTGTATTATAGTGTTTAGAATTTATGGGGTATTTGTTAATGCTTCTGCTAGACTATACGGAAAGGCATGTTTTATGTATAGGCCAAGTTTTCATCTGTGAAGTTGATGTTTCATTTTTATGCCCAAATAAAATCCACAATGATTTAGTTAAGATTGCTGCCCCACATTCATGTTCTTAATGTTGTCTTCCCCTTAATCTAGGCTTTAGTGGTATACACATTTACTCTAGTCTATGCTTCCTTAGCAAGAACTTCAGAAATGTGTTATAATCTTTACATCTTTCTGATCTTATTCATAAAAAATTTGATAGGATAAGGGAAAAAATACCCGTCACTTACCACAGATAAAGGAAGGCTCATGCCGAAATATTGTGCAATTTGTTTGTTTTTGTGTTTTTTACGTGTTCTTCTCACCCTCCTGCCTTCATCTGAGGTAAGTGACGGGTATTTTGTTTTTTTCCCCTATCCTATCTAATTCTTAGTGCCCAACGGCAGTTTCTTTGTTTCCATTATCCATATATTGATCTTATTCAAAAGCCATCACTTAACACTGCACCACTCTGTAAAAATGTAAAGCCCAGTTTCCTTTAATCAGTACTTCCATCCATTCATTCTCATCTTTTGCCAGAATTATAATTTAAGAAAATAACACTTCTCCTATCCAAATGGTCTATGTACCATCATAGCACCTGCTTCAACAGACTCTTCCTTTAATCTTCTACCATCATTTTACATTTCCTAAAAATCTTCTCTGTGAAAGGCAGTAGCGTAAAAGATGCTACAAGTATTGTACCAGTGTGGTGTATTAACTCATCCACTGAGAAATCCATTGGTCCATTCTTTGAGGTGAAGGCCAACCTCATAACATCACTTACTCGGCAACTACTGCTGTTTTCTGTATTAGCATCATCACCAACAACTTTTCCACACAAAATAACTATTTACAAGGATGCAGTCTTCATAAACAGCACAAACTATGAGACACTATTCATGCCATTATTCGATGTGAAACTAATCTCTACACTTGCTCCATAAACCTAGAAGCCAGAATTGGGACTACTCAGTTTTTCTGGAATTTCAGCACTATATTGTGATAGTCATGGCTGCAGATTCCTTGATCTTCGTCCTGGGGTTGAGTCTTGTAGGAATCCCTTGGATAGATCAGGGGTGCGCTACACATGGGAATCAGCTACACGGGTGGCAGGGGCCGTGTGGAGTGCATTGGGGGGTTTTTTAGGGTGAGGGAGGATGACCCTGAGGAGGAAATTCAGTTGCGGACAGCCAAGATAAATTCAGCACCACGTGTTAGGGGTAGCTTAAAAGAATCCCGAACATTAAAAGTTCTAGTAGTTAACTGCAGAAGTGTTTGTAATAAACAGCCTGAACTCGAAAACGTTATTCGTAGTACAGATGCTGATATCGTAATAGGCACAGAAAGTTGGTTAAAACCGGATATAAGTTCCGGCGAAATTTTTAATAGTAACATGAACATTTTCCGTAAGGATAGTTTGCATTCCCAAGGAGGTAGTGTATTTATAGCTGTTAGTAAGTACCTCCCATGTAGCGAAATAGATGTCCATACGGTCTGCGAAATCATATGGATCAAGCTCAACGTAGCTAGGACAAAACTTGTGATAGGCTCGTTCTATCGTCCACCCGATGCAAGCTTAAATTTTGCCGAGGCCTTGAGAAATAATGTAAATAATATAGCACGGCAATTTCCGGACCATACAATAATGCTAGGAGGTGACTTTAACTTGCCAGATATCGACTGGACTAATTACGTTCACGTTACTGGGGGCAGAGATAAAGCGGCTTGCGAAATCATTCTAGACCTATTCTCAGATCACCATCTTGAACAGCTCGTAACTGAACCAACGCGATGCCTCAACGGTAACGAAAATATTTTAGATATAGTTGTTACAAATAGGCCCAAACTATTCACGGATATTTCTACCACCGCAGGAATAAGTGATCACAAAGCTGTAATTGCTACAGTAAAACTAACAACCACGCGCAGAAAGAGAAAAGAGAGGATCGTTTACAGATTCGAAAAGGCTTCAAAAGAGTGTTTTAGAGCGTATTTGAGGCATAATTACCACACCTTCTCAGTAGCAGGAGGCACCGTTGAAGAGAGGTGGCATCGATTCCTACATATACTCGGAGAAGGTATGAACTTGCATATACCGAAACAGACAATCAGGGAAGAGAACGATCCCCCATGGTACACACGGGAGGTTAAAAGGTTACTCAAGAAGCAAAGGAAGATACATGCACGATCAAAAAGGACGATGCATCGGACTGATTTAGATAAGTTAGAGGAGATAAGGGGACGTGTTAAGAATGCGATGCGTGAGGCATTTATTATCTTTCGTGAAAATTCTCTCTCTAAGAGCCTCACTGAAAACCCTAAGAAATTTTGGTCGTATGTAAAAAAGTTAGTTGTAGTGGGAACAATAAGCCAGTTCTAATAAAAGACGGACTGGAGGTTGAAGACAGCCGCGGCAAGGCTACCTTATTTAACACCGAATTCAAAAATTCATTCACGCAAGAAAACATGGAGAACATCCCCACTTTACCACATCGTGTGGAATTAGAGATGGATCCGATAGAAATTGATAGCGTAGGAATTGTAAAGCAATTAAAACTCCAAAGTGGGGTAAAGCGCCGGGTCCCGATGGTATACCGGTAAGAGTATTTTCTGAATACGCGGAGGATATTGAACCATTTCTGTCAGGTATATTCCGTAAATCACTAGAAGAGAGAAAAGTACCTTCTAGCTGGAAAATAGCCCAGGTAATTCCCGTTTTTAAGAAAGGAGATCGAAGTGATCCTAGGAATTATCGACCCATATCTCTAACATCGGTCTGCAGCAGAATTCTGGAACATGTCTTATGCTCGAACATAATGAAGTTTCTAGATGAGAACAAGTTACTTACACCATGTCAACACGGATTTCGGAAGACAATTGGGCCTATGTTCCCACGACATAATGAAAGTTATCGATGCAGGTTCGCAAGTTGATGCGGTTTTTTTGGATTTTCAGAAAGCTTTTGATTCTGTGCCACACAACCGACTTTTAGCGAACATTCGAGCTTACGGTATTTCGGCTCAGATTTGCGAGTGGATACGTGATTTTCTAACTGGTCGATCACAATATGTCGTTGTTGACGGGGAAGCCTCTTCTAAGATAAATGTTACTTCGGGCGTTCCTCAAGGAAGTGTAATAGGTCCACTTCTTTTCTTAATATTTATAAACGATCTAGGTGACAACGTCAAATGCTGGTTGCGATTGTTTGCCAACGATGCGGTTATCTGTAGGGAAATAACTTGCTCCGACGATTGCTTAGAAATTCAGCGTGATTTGGATGCTATTTTCGATTGTTGCCGTAAATGGCAGCTTGCACTTAATTACAAAAAGTGCAAGGCAATGCGGATAAGTAACAAGAAGAATCAGGTTGTTCACGAGTACAAAATAAACAATTCACCTGTTGACACGGTTGATTCCGTGAAGTATCTGGGGGTGATAGTACAAAGCAACATGAAATGGGACATGCACATAACTTCCGTCGTAGGCAAGGCAAATTCTAAATTACGATTCATAGGTTGTATTTTGAGAAATTGTAATGCTCAAACAAAGGCGATAGCGTATAAAACACTAGTGCGTCCGCATCTGGATTACTGTTGTGGGGTTTGGGATCCGTATCGCAAGGTTCTGATTGACTCAGTTGAGAGAGTGCAGAGGAGAGCCGCTAGATTCGTGACTTGTTGTTACAGCCCTTATGAAAGCGTCACAGAATTGATACATAGATTGGGCTGGGATAGTTTGGAAGACAGACGACGTAGCTTGCGTTCGAATTTATTGGAGAATATGTGAAAAAATTTAAATATCGAGTGCAATGAAATACTTCTTCCGCCAACCTATTTAGGTCGCAATGACCGGAGGGATAAGATTAGAGAAATAAGATGCCGTACTGATACTTCTATGTATTCCTTCTTTCCTCGCACTATTCTGGATTGGAATGGGCGGGTTTAGGATTGGTGCTTAGCACCCTCTGCCACCCACAATGTTTGTGATTTGCAGAGTATGGATGTAGATGTAGATATTAGAAAATGACATATCCTGCTTTCAGTCTTGTATAAGTTATTTATTCCCTTTCTTAATAATTCCTGCCAGTACTCATTTTCACTCAATTCTCATCCACATCATAGCATGCAAGAGCTGCAATAAAATGTTTTGGAATCATTACATTTGTTCAGCCTATAAGACCCACCTAATAATACAAGTATCCACAAAAATCAAAACCCAAAAATTTATGTTTTAAATGAGTTCGGCATCTGGATGCTGTTGTAATTGGTGCTCTATTTTTAATGTTATTGTTAATGCTGCAAAGCTACACCTTTAATTTTTTGTTAATACTATTGAAGTATTATTCAAATTTGCTTGATTTGGGACAAAATGAATGGTTGATGCATTTAATTTATGACATAATACTGAAATTCCTGTTTCACATTGGCAGGTATGTTCCAGGGAAATGTGAAAGAATGACAAATCAAACTACATGTGAATCAGTGAAGTTTGGAATCAAGTGCTTATGGGATCCCCATGATGCAAAATGTATTCAAGTGTCGGCACAAAATCTCTCTCATTTTCAGAATTACAGGTGAATGATCTAGTTTGTATACATTCTTATCTGTTCTAAGGTGGCATTAATAATTTAACTTAATCAAATTACATCACATTGCTCTTCAGAAGCTCTTGTGTGATCTTTTCTCAGCTTTGAAAAGGGTAAGATTTTATGACACTTCTGTTTATGAAATATTTATTTATGCCTTGATCTAGTTACACTGACTTCAGTTTTCAGTGGTTTTAAAGATGGTCAGTCTTATCCTAATCTTTAGGTTTGGCAATGCCATCTGTGTGTAATATGTGAAGTACAGAGTTACTAAAAAATCCTGTTGAGATTTTTTTTTAAAGTTGGTATACTAGTGCAGTCGATTATAGGAATACAAATCTTTGTTTGTTGAGGCATACTAAGCTTCTTTGATCTGGTTCATGTTCACTTCTGACATGGAAGAATGCCCATGTAAGGTAACCTAAAATTTTGTAACTTCATACCAAAATTTGTTTTCAGAGCAGCGAGTTCATTTAAATAGCATGGTACATCAGTTTTGAAGTCATTTTCTTACATAATTCAAACCTTAAATCAGTGTAAAACAGTTATAGAAAGTCAGAAAGCAGTATTAGAATATCAGGTGTTTGGATTCAGAATATTCCATAAAAGGGAGCATTGCCTTCATTTAAAATTAGCAAAGAAATCTTGTAGCTAGAAAATTCTACAAAGAGTTTTAAGACATTAAAAGTTGGAAGCCCGCATAAAAAATTAAGACACAATAATACATTTTAAATTCTAGAAGTCATCATCTGGAAGATAGAAAGTTGGTTTATAGCCTGAGAGAAGCGTAATCTTGTCTTACACAGCACATTAAAGTTTGAAAAGGTTCACTGAAGTTTAAAGATTGATTTCAGAGCGATTTGTAAAAATGTTCACCACATGTGTGAGAATGCGAAAATAGCTGGTTTAGAAGGACATAAGGCAATTCAGTAGAGGAGACTATATTAAAAGAAAATACATTATGATACAAACATTTTTCAGTAACTCTCATTAAAATACATGTAGTATTTTGGTCTGGATGGAACAAAGTAAAGTTTTTACAGTCTCCAGAAAATGTCGCAATAAGCTGGTACTTCCTGTTTCATCATCCTCATACAGCATCTACTTTAGACATTCATAATAAAACAAGGAAATCAGAACTTCACACTTTACATATAAAACTACACAGAATCATTTAAAGTATGTTTCAGGGTTGTCGGTTAGGTATATACTGTTTCAAAATTAAAACTTGTGTAAGAATTTTGGTTCAACCTGTTATAAAATAGTAAACACGGCAATTTTAGTACCAAATGAAAGAGCAGTAAATTAGAAGCAAGTTAAAAGTTGTTTCAGCTTCGTAGCCTTAGAACTGTGGAAGTTATTAACATTTTTAGAATTGAACAGAAAATCTTTTTTTTTTTTTACGGCCAAACCATTAAAGTTGCAAAAACTTTCTTAAGGATTAATTTTAACATTTATAAGCCTGCCTAACGACTGTCATCAGACCGATAAGAATTTATTAAAGGATGTCTAAGGCATCTGAAGGCGCAATACCTGAGTGCAGTAGGCTACATTTGTACTTGAAGAGTAGGAACTACTTCCTTGTCCATAAATACCCCCCTCCCCAAGCTTGCCTCAGCAGTCGCTGGAAATTGCGTGTGCAGAACATGTAACAGTTGGGTTAGCGCTTTGTGCGGGTAGGGTAGGCAACCGGCTAAGCCGGAGACCGCATGGTGAAGTGAAATGTCGGGGTGCCATCTTAGAATTTTGGTGGTGTGGTGAAACTTTTCAATAATCCTCATGTGACCGTCATTCAGGTTGGTTGGTCTGGTTTGAATTACTTATCACAACCTGCATTCAATTTTTGGGGTGACGATTTCTGACTGCCTAAAAGATTGTTCGAACTTGTAAAATTATTTCTCAAGAATATAGTAATGTTTTTAACTTTGAATTAGAAGCAGTGACTTTTATTTGATGAAGCTACCGTTCCATGATTGAGGTTTTTCAATATGATGGCAACTACAAATTGTAGAACAATCTAATTATCCAAGGCGCTCAACATGGTAACAGTTGATGATGTAGTGTTTATCTCTAACCCCAGTAAACATTACATTGTTGCACCCACTATACTTTCCTTTGCACAAACTCCCACTTATATACCCACCCATATACTATCTACTAAAGGAATTTTCAAAGGATGGATCATCCCCAAAACTTTTCCAAAAGTGACACTGGACAGTGGTACCATACCCAATTTGATGAAATTTGAGAATGCAACGTTCTTTCTCATGACATTTAGCCACCATATAACGTATATTGACACCTGGTGGCTAAAAATGTAATTACTGGATGGTTGAAAACCAGGACAAAAGTTTGATAGTTTCTCTATCCATCCATGAAACAGTAATACTCATATATTTAATAGTTTATGAGGAATAAATTCACAAAACTCCCTCAATCATTTGTAATAACCCTGTACAACACAAATACTTTGTGATTCAGCCTCCACTTTAAATTATATGTCTTGGAGGAAAATAGATGGCCAGTATTCCTCCAAAATAGTGGCATACTCGTTATCTTTTGATGGGTTCCAACTAAAATTAGGGTTGTGGACCAAGTTAATTTCAAAAAACTTCACAGATAAATTCTCAGATTAAACCATCAGTGAAGTATTTTTGAAGATAGGGCAGTTCAATGTCTCAGTTATAAATTTATCATTCTACAGTAGAACTGAGTTTATAAACAAATAGAAGTTTTTCTTTTAATTGACTGAGTGTGATGGGTGATCGGATAACGCTCTGACTTCACATTCGGGAGGACGCTGGTTCTAATCCCATCCGGGCATCCAGATTTTGGTTTTCCACGATTTCCCCACTCACTCCAGGCGAATGCCGGGATGCGTCCTTCAAAAGGCCATTGCCAAATTCCTTTCCATTCCTTGTCCCCAGTCCCTTCCTGCCTCTAATTACCTCAACGTCAGTGAGGTGTAAAGCCGTAAGTAAAAAAAATCTTTTAATTGGATAGTCAGTTCCTGTATTGTTTGATTGTCTGAAAGACTGACATATTATATTTATGCTTGTGTTTCTCTAATTCTATTTGTTGCTGAAAACAGCTCAGACACTTTCTGAACACACTACTTCCAATGTTCAACCAAGCATCAGTCCTCATTACATCAAGCGCAGTGAATGAGTGTTAACAATCAGACCTGATTTTCATCAAGGTGACAAGTGTTCAAATATCCATGTAGCCATCCAGATTTTGGTTTTTGATTGTTTCCTAAAATCCCTCTGAGCAAATACTGGGATGCTTCCTTCAAAATGTCAGGAACATCCCCCTCCCCCCCCCCCTAATTCTCTCACACCTCCAATGACCTCATTGTCAACAAGAAAATAAAGAAGCAATACAAGCATGAGTGAAGAATTTACAGAGGTGGTAGAAGTGTGAGTAAGAAATAACTCTGAAAGGAGTTCTTCTGATGACAAATGTTGAAGTGAGAAATAATCAAAGCTAATATAGAAACATAAGGCTTATGGAAACAAGCTGCCCAAAAAGCTTGGGATAGCAGAAGAAATATTGAAGTTAATATCTTGTGGCCACAGCATGATGGTTGAAACTTTAGGTTTTAACAAATCGACACTGCTCCAACCGGAGAACCAAGATAATACTTACATTTACTGCAGCAGCCTTTGCAATTAAATATTGGAGTTGAGGGATCAGATGGTAAGGCACAAAAATGTTCAGAATGAAGCAGGAAGAGAGCAGTACAGACAGTTTAGAAATCAAATAAACAGCATGTGCAAGAAAGGGAAAGAAAAGTACAAAGAAGTAGATACGGAAATGGTGGAAGTTAAAGTTAATGTTGTCTATAGGAAGAACAAACAGAATTTTGGAGAAATGAAAAAAGATGTATAAACATTAAAACTGGGAAGCCTCTTTTAAGATCAGAAAATAGAGTTACGCTGTGCAAGGAATACATAGAGAAGCTCTATGACGGGATAATTTGAACAACAGTGTACTGGAAAAGAAGTTGATATCGACATTGATAACATAGGAGATTCTGATTTAAGGTCAGAATTTGATAGAGCTTTGAAAGACTGGAAATCAAATATGATGGTTGAAATTGATTAGATTCCTGCAGAACTTCTGAAATCCCTAAGAGAAGAAAGAATCCAGAAGTTGTTCAAACTGATATCAAACAGTTATGAAACAGCAGAGATTCCAAAAAAAAATCATTTTCACACTTCCAAAGAAAGCACAAGTTAACTGAAACTTGTTGGACCATAAGTCTAACATCACATGCTTCAAAATTACTGACCAAGATAATATACAGAAGAGAGATAGTAAGTGAAGATTGATTTTGGTTTAGGAAAAACTGCAGTACAAGAGAAGTGATTCTGGCTTTAAGGTTAATACTTGAAGTGCAGATTATCACGTTTTTTTATTTAGATAAAGCTTTCGATAATGTTAGGGGAACAAGATGTTTAATAATTTAAACAATTTAGGCCTAAAATAACTGGATAAAGGAACACTTCATGATATCTTTAAGAATCAATTGAACATAAAAAAGTAGAGAAATATGAGAAATATGCATCAGTTTTTAATGGAATAGTTTCCTAGGCACGCAGGAAGTTTTACATTGGCATCAGGTGGCCACGAAAGATTGTTAGCAAAAGTAAACAGAAAATTAATAACCCAAGTCTGAGATAATGCAGGACCTTGTTATCATGGTAATGGAAGCTTTAAACATCCAAATAGTCTTAAGAGTAGCTCATTAAGAATTTTAAATAGGGTAATAGAAATTCATTATAGTTTCAAGAAACAGGAACGAGTAGAATTTTCTTAATACGGCTCAGAATGAAATGAAATAACATCCGAATAAAACCTGAAAGTCTAAAGAAAAAGAAATTAAAGTTAAAATATGTTGAGAAATAAATAGTTTAGTGGAAATTGTAAGGTTCGGGCTAATACTTTCCATTATAAATCCCGCCAGGATTTTTTACAGCTTCTCCATTAAGCTTTTCTCATCCACACTTTCTCTCATTATATCGTCTCTTCAACTCCTTTCTTCTTCAACTGTTCTTTTTCACCAAAGATCTCGTATACCTCTCTTGACATTCTGTGACCTTAGAAACTCAATGTTAGTATTTACAATTATAACTACAGTAGAACTCCAACTATCCAACTCCGACTATCCGAATCACTGAATATCTTAATCACTTTTTTATCTAAAACAGAAACTTATTGCTATTCACAAAATAATGATTATGCCTGCATGAGAAGGAAAAGGAGAAAAAGGGAAAAGGAGCTCAAGAAATTTAAAGGGAAGAGACAGGGGAAGATGGGTGTGACATGTCACTCGAGGAATTCAGAAACATACTCTTGAAAATTCCTGGATATTCAGAAGTTAGTGCTGAAGATATAGGAGAGTGGGTGGGGTGTGATTCGTCAGACTCTGGGTATGAAATTATAAATTATGACAAACTTATTGATAGTGTGAGAGAAGAAAATGCCAAGCAAGAAGATGACCTTAATGTCCAAGTTAAAGCAGACATGGGACCATCAGCTAGTCAAGCATTTACCGACCTCAAAACTGCGATGAAGTGGATGGAGCGTCAGTCCGAGTGTGACCACATGCAACTTCTCACTGTCAAGCGGATGCACGACTTGGCTGCCCGAAAATGTATGAATAATCAAACTGCTTACTATGACCGAGATGTTCAGCAAGCAATTACTTTTATTTACAGTGCAGTACGTATAGTACATACTGTACTAATGCACAGCACTTGTAAGTACGCTTAACGTGTAAAAGTGTTTTGAGAATGAAGACTTTCCCAGCGTGTTGCTGGATAGAATTGATAGAAGACAAGCTTTTGGCAACTAGCTCCGCCGCAATCATCAGATCCATCAGCTTGCCTTTCGTAAATTTTATCTGGCAGAGAACCTGTGAAGACTAAATTTCGTGGAAAAGTGTTGCCTTTTCATTTAATTAATTAAAAGCTCTCTTTCTTTAAAGAAATTTTTTTCTCCCATTTTCAACATACATACAGTAATTAATTAAAATAGACCCTTTTTCAGAAAAAAAAATCCAATTATCCGAATTTATGATTATCCGAATGGGGTCCGGTCCCATTTGATTCTACTGTACTAAATAAATAAAAATTATTTTAATATATATATATATATATATATAAATCACAAATGGTGAGGTTGTGTATCTCACACATTACGTATTGGTCAACAAAGAATTTACAATTCAACCAATACGGAATGTCACCACTTATTACTATATAAAAGGAAAACAATTAAACAGCAAACCAAATCTGTTGATCTCCATCTTCCTCTTTCCCACCATCAGGGTTTAAAATTCAGTTCATATTCCTTGCATCCCTGGTGGTGTTCTTTAAAACTTGCGCTTTTTTACATTTTGACCTTCATATTCTAAATCTAATCCTCGTTTCTTCCTTGTTTTCCAATTTGTTACCTCTCTTACATTCTTGCTGAAATCCTTTCCTTCACCATATCCCTTCATTTCTTATTTCTTCCACTGGTCATCTCCTTCATTTGTCATTTCTTTTTCTGCCTCTTCAAATGTACCAAATAATTGCTTTTCTTTTCTAGGCTCTTCGTCTTCTTGTACTGTAACTTTCCTTGTCTTCTCGGGTTCACTTTTAAAATCATTGTGGTCTCCTTTGGTATAAATGTCATCATCATCATCTTCCTTCTCTTCTTTGATACTAACATCATTATTTTCTATTTCTTCTTCTGTATCAGTTTCCCTAATAACCACTGCTTCTTTGATCTCAATTTCCTCTTCTTTTTCTTAATTATCTGGTTCTTTATCACTCTCTTCTTTGCTACTAACAACCACTTCTTTATTTATATCATCGGGATCGACTCCTCCCAACATTTCTGTTATTGCCCTTTCCCTCCATTTTAATTCTTGCTCTTTTTGTCTTCTCTTTCTTTTTTCTTTTCACACACTGTAAAGGCGCGTCATCATTTACTGGTTCTGGTGAATTTACATTTTGTTTCATCACATTGCATTCAACTGCACGGTGTAGTTTCTTTATTTTCTGTCATCATTGATTCCTTTTTTCTTCTCAACTTCATTATTTATTTCTTCTTGCTTGGATTTATACTTTAATCCTAAGCAGCATTTGTTATAATTCTTTTTTACTTCTTCATGTATTTGTGGTACTAACTTCTTGCCCCCCGAGACTGAATGGACCACATCAGACTCGGCTACAGGTTTTCCAACCCTCTGATTTCTTACAACATCTCTCTTCTTCGTATCTAACGTTTCACGACGATAATGCTCCAGGTGATTATTCCTATGTGTGTCGTGGGATATTTCTTAATTCTTATTCCCAAAACCACTTCTCAAATTTCCTATTTCTTTCCTATATTCATCTTTGGCCTCATATCTTCCATAGTTGTTGCGATTACCTCCTATTGTATATTCATTTTCTCCTTCGAACATGCCCTTCCATTGTTCGATTCGGTTCATCGATCCAAGTAATTCATCAATACTATTTCATTGTTGAAAAATTAACTTCTCTTGAACTCCTGTAGGTAGCTTTTGTTGAAGCATGTCTAATATATTCTCAACACTCATGGGGTCGTTAAGGTACCTTAGTACTTTCATTTTGTCTTCACAAAATTTACGTAAATTCCCATCTCGCCTACTATAGAGTCTACAACTTCTGAAATTACTCTTTACACCTCACTGTATTTGTTTCGACCAGTACTTATTTAGAATAGATGCCTCAAAATCATGGAATCTTTCACATTTTAAACCAACTTCTTTGCCCCAAACGTAGGTATCTCCAAATAACATGTTTCTAACATATCTGATTTTCGTCTTATGTTAAATCAGCACTATACACCTTCATAATAATGCTGGGTGTGCTTCACCATCTGGTACAAACTTAATTTCAGGTAATTTCAGTCTACAATCCTATATATCATTGCTCTATCAGCCTGAAAGTTCTAGATTCGTCACTAATGGTCCTCCTTATAATGTTTTCAGACTCACTCTTCCTGTCTCGTTCTCGTGCTCCATTATTTATTTGTAGAATTTATTGTCTACTTCTATGCATTTCTCCCCGTATTTTTAATGCTGGTTCCTTCCTTAAATCATTAGTTTGATCAATTCCGAGATAATCCTGTTCAATCTCAGTTCGCAAATTACAATAACCTACAGCGAGCTCTTCGACCGGGTCAGAAATGTTTTGGTCCAGGTAGCTCATGTTATAACATACCCATTGTGATGCGGCTTCTCTGACATTATATTCTTTACTCGCTTAGTTCTTATTTCATTTATTTATCTTTTCCCCGAGATTTCTTCCCAATTTAGAAATTTCCGTCTTAAAATGATCCATGATTTCTTCCTGCCTTTCTCCATTTTGTTCTCTGTTTTGATTCACAAACATGTACAAAACATTACAGCTATCTGTTATCTGTTCCTTTGTTTCTTTCTGCATAACCGTTACTCTATCGTGTGACTCTAATAACTCTCATTCTTCTGAAAATGTCAAGCTATAATTGTTTATTGCTATAATACTGTTATTCAAATTACTAGCTGGTACCCACGACTTCGTTCGTGTTTGTAAATAATTTGTATTGACAGCTACTGACATCTAACAACCATAGTGCACTATGGGAGACACGATGCTATTACCACACACAAATGCCAGTCATCTGCGCTATGTGGTTCAGGCAGCAAAGTAAAATTTACGGACACACATGTCTTTGGATGAAATACGAAAATATCCTTGATCTACCACTTTCAACCACCATATCTCCCACACTCCCACAGTTACCAAAATTCGGCCAACGTTGTGTTACTACCACACACAAATGCCAGTGATCTGTGATAGATAGTTTTCGCTGAAAAGTGATACACCATGACACATGCGTCTTTGGCAGAAATATGAAATTGCCGCAGGTCGACCACTTTCAGCCCCTATAGCTACCGACATCTAACAACCATAGTGCATGACAGGAGACACGATTCTACTACCACACACAAACACCAATGCTAGGTAGTTGTGGCAGAAAAGTTACATATGCGGAGACACATGTCTTTCGTCGAAATACGAAAATATCCTTGATCGGTCACTTTCAACCACCATATCTCCCACACTACCACAGTTACTGAAAATCGGCCGATGTGATCGAAAGGTGACTCGTTGTTACTACCACATACAAACGCCAGTGATCTGCGATAGATAGTTTTCACTGAAAAGTGATACACCATGACACATGCGTCGTTGGCAGTAATATAAAATTAAGCAGGTCGACCACTTTCAACCCCCATATCTCCCACACCCCCATAGCTACCGACATCTAACATCCATAGTGCACAACAGGAGACACGATTCTACTACCACACACAAACACCAATGCTCTATGCTATGTAGTTGTGGCAGAAAAGTGACATATGCGGAGGTACATGTGTTTCGTCGAAATACGAAAATATCCTTGATGGGCCACTTTCAACCACCATATCTCCCACACTACCAGTTACTGAAATTCGGCCGATGTTGTGATCGAAAGGTGACTCTTTGTTACTACCACACACAAACGCCAGTGATTTGCGATAGATATTTTTTGCTGAAATGTGATACACCATGACACATGCGTCTTTGACAGAAATATAAAATTAAGCAGGTCAACCACTTTTCAACCCTCATATATCCCACACCACCATAGCTACCTACATCTAACAACCATAGTGCACGACAGGAGACATGATTCTGCAGCCCCACACAAACACCAATGGTCTATGATATGCAGTTGTGGCAGGAAAGAGAATTATAAGAAGACACAAATTTTTGGTCGAAATATGAAAACGCCCTGCATTGGCCAACTTTAATCATCAGATCTCCCACATCCCCACAGCTATCGACATTCGGCCAACGTTGTGCTTGACAGGAAACTCCATGCTACTTCCACACACAAAGACCAGGGAACTGTGCTTGGTAGGGGTGGCTGAAAAGTGAAATATATGAAAACACACGTCCATATATATATATATAGATTGTTAGGAAACAAAGGCACTAAAAGCGGATATATTGAACATTGGATAGGATAAAAAAAACCACTGCTTAACAAAGAAGGGGATTCCAGCGGCGTTGGTACACGAAAAAAAAACACGAACACACATGGCTCTTCCTCAGTAGACTTGAGATGGCTGCACGCAAGCACTGCTGGCAGCCAACTGCGTGAGCCACAATTTCGGTGGCTCATGGTGGGGGAAATACATCATGGCAGGAAGTGAGGGAGGGGGTAGAAGAGTACAGGCCGGAAAACGGAGATGAATGGCAAGTATAAAGCAAAACTATACAAGGTCCTGACGCGGAAGGGTAGTATACCTCAGTTAATCAAGTAATGGACACAAGTGGGGGAAAAAAAAAAAAAAAAAAAAAAAAATTAGTTGAAACTAAAACTCGAAATCACAATCTATAAAGATAGGCTCAGGTGAGCGGTGGTTCTGTGAGGGAAGGTGGAAGTGAGGGGGATGGGTGGGAGGAAAATTGGTGCTATCTTAAATTTAGACCTGGAGATTGTCTGGTCCCCAGTTGGTACTGATAGGCCAGTTCCCACCTTCTAAGTTCTGAAATACTGCTTTTATCTGGGAGGACTCTGATGGCGCGGACCGAGCAACAGCCTGCAAGACAGCCTCAAGGTTCATTTCCTTGCAACAGATCCCGTTGTAAATTATGCAGTATGCACCCGCCTTCCACCACCTTTACCAACCCCGTAACTGGGGAAAGCTTTCCCATCACAGGATTTGCCACTTGTACATCCTCCCACCTCATAAACCAACTCACTTGTAACCATTGCCCAGCCTCCTACATCGGACTCACAACCAATCCACTAGCCATCAGAATGAATGGACACCGACAATCAGTGCATACCAAGAACCCTGACCACCCTGTATCTCATCATGCCACTATACATGGCACCAACGATTTTAATACCTGTTTCTCGGTCCGCGCCATCAGAGTCCTCCCAGATAAAAGCAGTATTTCAGAACTTAGAAGGTGGGAACTGGCCTATCAGTACCAACTGGGGACCAGACAATCTCCAGGTCTAAATTTAAGATAGCACCAATTTTCCTCCCACCCATCCCCCTCACTTCCACCTTCCCTCACAGAACCACCGCTCACCAGAGCCTATCTTTATAGATTATGATTTCGAGTTTTCAGTTTCAACTATTTTTTTTTTTTTTTTTTTCCCCACTTGTGTCCATTACTTGATTAACTGAGGTATACTACCCTTCCGCGTCAGGCCCTTGTACAGTTTTGCTTTATACTTGCCATTCATCTCCGTTTTCCGGCCTGTACTCTTCTACCCCCTCCCTCACTTCCTGCCATGATGTATTTCCCCCACCATGAGCCACTGAAATTGTGGCTCACGCAGTTGGCTGCCGGCAGTGCTTGCGTGCAGCCATCTCACGTCTACTGAGGAAGAGCCATGCTCGAAAATTTTATTCTTTGTGTGTTCGTGTTTTTTTCGTGTACCAACGCCGCTGGAATCCCCTTCTTTGTTAAGTGGTGGTTTTTTTTATCCTATCCAATGTTCAATATATATATATATATTCATCGTCTATTATGATGTCTTCACTCAGATTTCCTTTCCTATTGTTTTCCGTTATGTTTTAACCAAACCGGTAACTGTTAGTAGTATCTTTGTACACTTTTAATTGTAGCATTTACTTTTTTATTCTTTCAATATCTAATTATGTTCTGGGTAATTGAGAACATGATATTTATTTTTATTTCAATGTAGCACTTCAGAAACACTAATAATCACTTCGAAACCATACTTGTTTCTGAATTTATACAAATCATTCATGCAGTCAATATTTCGCTGATAATGTATGCAGTAAACCAACATATTGTAATAATCTCTGTGCTGGCGTAGTGATTCATAGATCTACTAAATTTCTTGTAATAAGAAAATCTAATTTACTCTTAATAAAGTCCAGGTTATACTCTTTACTTGTCACTGTGTTTTAAATTTTCGTCTCAACAATTACTATTTTCCATTTAATCAATTGCTTTTAATTACTCAATTTGTTTTAACTATTATCGTTATTCTTGTTAACTTGAAAATTCTCTCATCCAGTATTTTTCAATATTTATATTTCCTTAAAATTTTATTTTGTGAATAAAAACAAGTTTTCTAATTGCCTTATCTGTGTGGTATACTCCGAAGTTACTGGTACTTTTGTATAATCATTATATGGTTATACATCGTCCAAATCACGATTCACCAATTTGTAAAGTTTTTTATTTTTGGAAAATATGAACATATTCTTTATCCACTTAAATAATACTTTTCCTTCTGTTTCCAGCATGAGATGAGATTTGATGTTTTTCCGGATTCCCGATATTCACGATGCACTTGTGAAATGGTCGTACAGGAAAATCCCCACCTCATCACTACCTCACAGATGCTGTGTCCCATCCCTCATGCGCCAACTATAACACCATGTTCAAACTCACTTAAATCATAATAACCAATCATTGTAGCAGCAATAACCGATCTAATGCCTGCACCAGACACCTGTTGTCTTATATAGTCATTGCTGCCCACAACGCCATACTCTGAGTGTTTACATATATCTGTGTTTGCATACGCATGCCTATACCAGTTTCTTTGGCTCATCAGTGTATATATAACTGACTATAAAATTTAAAGATAGTAAGTGACAGGTTTAACGTAGGTTTAGGCCAGGGGTGTGTCTGGTGTCAAGGATATGTTGTTAAGTGACAGGTTTAAACCTACATTAAACCTGTCTCTTACCATCTTTCACTTTATATTCAGTTTGTATATATATTTCTACCTTCATTTATTTACCCCTGTAACTGATAAAAATTGTAATTTTTTTAATATTATTTTTAATAATAATTTTTATACAGGCTACACAGAGATGATCTTGTTCCACTTTCATCGCTGTTCAACCATATCCCCCCACGCCTGGAACTTCTACCACACCCCCATGTGTTCCGCCTTTGTTTCATTATTGTGGTGGGTCGGGATGTGATCACATCTTTCCCCCTACCATAAGTGACGGGTTGTTTTTCCCTATCCTATCTTATTTTTAGTGCCCAACGGCACTTGCTTTGTTTCTATTATCCACTATTTTTAAGATCGTAATATGTAATGTAACATAGCAATTCATTAAAATAAATAAAATTACATATTTATAAAGATAAATGCCGTAATATGGGGAAAATAAAAGTTTATGGAATTAATAAAAAAAAAAAAAAAGAATAGCAGGTATAGTAGAGTCCTTGCATTATACAGGACTTTATTGTTGAGGTTGTACAGTTTTTACCAATTCCATGAAAGAAACATAATTTTGTGAAGATTTGTTCTTGACAGTTTTAAAAATGCTGTCAGTATGTGTCGCCTGAAATGACTGCAGCATATGACGCATTTTGTTCAATAAAATATTCGCATTAGTTATTTTTTTGATGTATGGCCAAATGGATAATTGAAGGTTATATTTGCTTGTAATCAATGAATGTGCTCTCTGAACAGTTTTTTATATACTTATACAGTAACTTGATTGAAACTAAAACATTCTGCATTAATATGGGCATTGACTGCATCGATTAAAATCAGTTTAGCATAACCAACTGATTGTTTCAGCAGTATGTCTTTGGTTGTCAAGTGTACCCTTATCTCCTCCGCATGTAACATAGGGTAACCATTCTCTCCTGCCAACATTTCATTTCAAAACTAGCTGTTACCCGCGACTTCGTACGCATGGACTTGGAGTTTCATTGCCAGAATTGGATATAGAAAACTGTTAGTAACGTAAGATTTATCCCAAACAACACCAAGTCGACATAATATGATGGAAAGCCGTCATTATATCATCCTATCGTCTAATCTGTCTCATGAAGAGAATCAATTTACAACATTTAAAAACAGAAAAGTAAGCGAAGGTGCGGGGATGTGTGTGTGTGTGTGGGTGGGGAGGGGGGGGTTAACTGATGGCAGCTTTATTTCAGCTTGGTTTTTTCTTCTTTCTTCAACATGAGCATCTGAATCTTATAATCTAAAAGCAGCACATTATCTTCTAGACCTGCACCTTAGGCCAGGTTTACGTTCGTAAGGCATGTCAAAAAGGAAGGTGCCAGAAACTTTTATAAAGACACAAATGAATAGTACAGTGCAGAGCAAATTGACTTCTATACTAAATATTAAGTTTTGTTTCTTATCGAAATTTATTAACAAATCAAACACTAACAGACTGCGTGACTGAGCAACCAACGTAACATTACAGACTAACACACGAATCTGTCTGTCTTTCATCATTCGATAAGTTCTTAAAATTTAGTGACTAAAACTGTTATTCATACCGAAAAAATGCCCTGCGTCCTTCCTACACTATTTCATTGTTAAATTCCATCAATATTCATATAGCCATTTAGTCGTCAAAACGTAACAAAAAGACAGAGACTTACTTCCACATTTATAATATGATAGCTGGTACCCACGACTTCGTTCATGATTTTAAAGAATTCATATTGACAGCTGTAGACATCTAACCACCATAGTGCACGATGGGGGACTCGATACTATTACCACACACACAAATTCCAGTCTTCTGCGCTATGTAGTTCCGGCAGCAAAGTAAAATTTACGGATACACACAAGTCTTTGGATGAAATACGAAAATATTCATAATCGACCAATTTCAAACACCATATCTCACACACTCCCACAGTTACCAAATTTCGGCCAACGTTGTGATCGATGGGAGACTCTGTGTTACTACCACACACAAACGCCAGTGATCTGCGATTGATAGTTTTCACTTAAAAGTGGTACACCATGACAAATGCGTCTTTGGCAGAAATATGAAACTGCCGCTGGTCGACCATATTCATCCCCCATATCTTCCACACCCCCATAGCTACAGACATCTAACAACCATAGTGCACGAAAACAGACACGATTCTACTACCACACATACACACCAATGCTCTATGCTATGTAGTCGTGGCAGAAAAGTGAAATCTGCGGAGACACATGCCTTTCGTCGAAATACGAAAATATCCTTGGTCAGCCACTTACAACCACCATATCTCCCACAAAACCACAGTTTCTGAAATTCGGCTGCTGTTGTGATCAAAAGGTGACTCTGTGTTACTACCACACAAAAACGCCAGAGATCTGTGATCTATAGTTTTCGCTGAAAAGTGATACACCATGACACTTTTGTCTTTGGCAGAAGTATGAAATTGCCACAGGTTGACCACTTTCAACCCCCATTTCTCCCACACCCCCATAGCAACCGACATCTAACAACCATAGTGCACTACATGAGATACGATTCTACTACGAAACACAAACACCAATGCTCTATGCTATGTAGTTGTGGCAGAAAAGTGACATATGCGGAGACAGTCGAAATACGAAAATATCCTCGGTCGGCCACTTACAACCACCATATCTACCACAGTACGACAGTTTCTGAAATTCGGCCGCTGTTGTGATCGAAAGGTGACTCTGTGCTACTACTACACACAAATGCCAGTTATCTGTGATCTATAGTTTTCGCTGAAAAGTGATACACCATGACACTTTTGTCTTTGGCAGAAGTATGAAATTGCCACAGGTTGACCTCTTTCAACCCCCATTTCTCCCACACCCCCATAGCTACCGACATCTAACAACCATAGTGCACTACATGAGATACGATTCTACTACCAAACACAAACACCAGTGCTCTATGCTATGTAGTTGTGGCAGAAAAGTGACATATGCGGAGACAGTCGAAATACGAAAATATCCTCGGTCGGCCACTTACAACCACCATATCTACCACAGTACGACAGTTTCTCAAATTCGGCCGCTGTTGTGATCGAAAGGTGACTCTGTGCTACTACTACACACAAACGCCAGTTATCTGTGATCTATAGTTTTCGCTGAAAAGTGATACACCATGACACTTTTGTCTTGGGCAGAAGTATGAAATTGCCACAGGTCGAGCACTTTCAATCCCCATATCTCCCACACTCCCATAGCTACTGACATCTAACAACCATAGTGCACGACAGGAAAGACGATTCTACTACCACACACAACCACCAAATGTCTATGTTATGTAGTTGTGGCAGGAAAGAGAAGTATACGGAGATACGAATTTTTGGTCGAAATATGAAAACGCCCTTCACTGACCAACTTTAATCATTATATCTCCCACATCCCCACAGCTATCGGCATTCGGCCAATGTTGTGCACGACAGGAAACTCCATGCTACTTCCACCCACAAACATCAGTGATCTGTGCTAGGTAGTGGTGGCTGAAAAGTGAAATATAGGAAAAAACGCATCTATTTTTATATATATATATATATATATATACTAGCTTCGAACCCGTCAAAAATGACGGTTTGAATGCAATATCCTAGCAGTTCATTTTTTTTTAGTTGGTTAATTATATGGAATTGTTATTACATAATGCTAATGGCCTGGATTTTGTAATGTTCTATATATTTCATTTGCAGTTCACATAGCGATACAGTAGTAACTTCTACTGAATTATTGATGATAGAAGTATAGAACCAATAAAATTGAAAACAAATTAGGAATCGCACAAAAACTTTTGTTGTCAATGTAATATCAGTTTTATTCCTGGTCCAGGCACAATTCAGCACGATAAATATGAAACTTCTTTCCCCCGTAATAAATAATACTTCCAGTAACATGGCGCTTATGAAAACAGTTTAAATGATTTGTAAAACTCATTCAGAGCGAAATATGCTGTAACAAAATGTGTCAGTTGCGATTCTGGTCAACTTAGCCCCAATCTACATTAACATTGCATTCGAAAATCATAGCTTTTATTACCCTCATATGAATAACGACAGGCAGCACCTATGGTGGTAGTCTGAATTTATTCTGAAAAAGATTGCATGAAAAAGCGATTATCCACCATTTTTAATGAAATCATCGTGATATGAGTACCATACTGTGGTTAGATTATCGGAGTATTTGACTATGATTTATTTAAATAAATACATTTTACTTTAATGACGGAAAGTATAATATCAAAAATGGATAACGGTCATTTATCTCGGTGATACATTTCATGATTCGTAAATATGGTGTAAACTTTTTTCGAGTTTTTAATTAACTTCATTGTTTATCATCTGCCAAAAACATTCTTAGGTTATGTTTTAACCTCGTTCTTATAACTGGTACAGATAAAATAACGCAAACATGGAATACTCTTCTGCTTGCATTAATTTTTGCATCTAGTTGTCATAAATAAACAAAAAGCAACATGTAAATTTAAACGAACGTACCAACTGTAACTTAGTAACAGAGCTTAGTAACGTATGATTGCCTCGCATTAATTTTCTATCTCTGCTCGCCGCTATTTGGCTGCAAGAATATCTTTGTTGAATTGCGAATTATAAATTGAAATAATTTTTAATTATATCTTTTGTGATATGAGTACCTTATTCTGGTTAGATTATCAGAATATTTTGTTATATTTTATTTAAATAAATGCATTTTTATAATTTCGAAAACGGATAACTGTTATTTATTTGACTGATACATTGCGCGATTACGTACGTTTCTCTTAGTTTTTAATAAACTTCATTGTGTCTTATCGTCTGCCAAAAAAATTCTTAGGTTATGGTTTAACCTAGTTTTGATAACTGATACAGATAGCGTCAATATTGAATCCCCTTCTCCTTACATGAATTTCTGCGTCTAACTGATAAAATGGCGTAAATATTGAATCTTCTCCTTATATAAATTTCTGCATCTAGCTGTAAATAAACGAAAAGCAAGATGGTGGTACGAATGTAATATGGTGGTTGGTGATTGGCCGTTCTTTAGCCAATAGGTGAAGCAGCTATAGACGACGCACGCAGACGCCACGTTAGCGTTTTATATAATAGGATATATATATATAATAACAATGAAAAAAAGACGCTAAGTAGCGGAAAGGAATCAATTAGGATAGGGAAATGAGCCACCACTTACCTTTAGATGATGGATGTGGGGCGCGAACACACAGAAAAGACACAAACACAAATAATAAAGTAATTTTCGGGAAAAAAACCCTTCTTCAACAAGAGAACATTATGAGAGGTGGGTGCACCCGGAGACTGCCTCACGGAAAGTGCTTTCCGTTAGGCAGTCTCCGGGTGCACCCACCTCTCATAATGTTCTCTTGTTGAAGAAGGGTTTTTTCCCGAAAATTACTTTATTATTTGTGTTTGTGTTTTTTCTGTGTGTTCGCGCCCCACATCCATCATCTAAAGGTATATATATATATATATATATATATATAAGATTGCTTCCACTCTTAGTCCATGTACCATCACTCATATGTAGAGTCCTTTTTTTTAATGATCTGTTGGGCCAGTGAATCTTATTCCCATTTAAGTTCATGCCATACCTAATGTAGGATCTATATTCGAATCGTATATGTTTGCACAGACCTCATCATTAATTTCACTGAATAGTTTCCTTGTTTCAGACACATAAAATAAAGCACATATGACAAATGGCATTTTGACTGTTCCTAGAAGTACTTTAATTATGTAATCGCTTCAAAATTTCGTTTTGTTTGTGAGGAGGAGCAGCAGCTTTACATTTCTAAATGGAATACATAATTAAGTCGGAGTGTCCTTCCAATATATAGCTAGTAAATTTGCTCTGTCCAGTTTTAATACAGCTAAAATTTATGAAATTGTCTGGTGTATAAATTTTGCTCATTAATCATTGTCTGGGATTTGTTTGTGGATATAACATGATTTTGAATGAAGGTGGTAATACTGACAGCTGACATTTTCTCTTATATTTTGTCAACTGTAAGAGCATCTTGGAGAAGTATAGGTAAACCTCTTCTGATTTTCTCCGTTTATTTTGTGAAAAATTCAACCACTCAGATTCAAATTCAACATCAAGATCAACCCAGAATTTATTCTTTAATGTGTTACATATTAATATATTAAAATAATTTACTCTTATCATATAGTAAAAATGGCAATTAATAAAGATTTGGTTTTTGAAAGGGGTTCAGCATTAGAAAGATTTGTCTGCTCCACTTCAGATTATCTAATGTGTAAAGATTATTGGTTACACAGGATACATTACTATAGCGTGTTCAGTTAACAGAGTGTCTCAAGGTCAGTCTGCTCTATCCCCACTCCGCTGCCCTTACCCCTACATGCAAAGGGGAAATTTACCAATCACCCATCTTCACACTGCGATCAGCACGGAGAGGGTGGGGGTGGTGAGATGAGCCGCCAGTTCGGAATGAACAGGGTATAGCAAAATGATAAATTTGACCTGGAAGTTTACATGTCAGCATTAAAGTAACTCCAAGTTATTGTCCTTGCCTTTGATAATTATGTCACTGTTGAAAACTCATTTTTCACCTATTGGCCATGATCTGTTTCTTCAAATTTCTATTGTGCATTTGATACAGATTAAGCGATGTTGTTCCGGTAGAGCTGAATAGTTGCTTGTTGTTCCATTTTGCTGTTTAATGCGTGTTGTACTCTTTCTGCTTTGTGCCAGATGTTTTGTTGTAAGAAAGTTTCTCTTTTACTTTCAATTTATTTCCTGCCTTATCTGCAATATGCCAAATATTTCTTTGGACAGATGTTTTATTTAAATGTTGCTCTACCAAAGGAAATGCTTGCACTGGCAACATAGTGTGCCAGCATGATGTCGTAGGGCTCACTGATTCAAGTTTGTAATTAAGTGTTGAATTTGTCTCACATCATTTGTGTATAAGATTCACAAGTTTAATATATTTACAAGAATCATCAAAATACTTGGAGGAGCGGATCCCGTGACTGTAAAACGTATTCCATCGGTACATATGTCATTAAATAAAATAAATTTTGAAATGTGTTTCCTAAACATTGAAATAGATCACCTTAAAGAATTTTTTTTTAAATGCATTAAATGTATCAGCTTGATACATGATTTAATGAGTGTTCCAAATAAATGATTTTTATAAGGAAGTAGATTTTAAAAAATTCTAACTTTTTTATTAATTTTTTTATGTATGTTGCTTGCTAAATATTAGATAATTTTAACAGTGGACTTCTTTTACTGCAGTAAAATGAACATTTCTAATCTCTGGTAGCGTAATAAATTATTACAGTAGAACTTGGCCATATAATGTAGTTACAATTTAAAAAACTGCATAAACTGAATCAATATTTCTTGGTTGTAATGTTATTAACATTCGCATAAATAAAGATTTTGCATTTAATGATATGTGAGGATATCTTTCTCATTACCCTGCCGACCTAAATTCACAATATAAATTTCCTTTTATTTTCACTGTAGTTCATAGTCCTCACTCTACAAAAGTTTCCCTCACAGAAAATCCGGACAAATGGCTAAACCAGCAAATTTCATGAAGAGTGTATATAAATTCATTTTGTAGGAACTGCCTGCTCCTGGTGTGTGTGTTATATGACTAGCATCATAGATGATGATCTCAATAAACATCTAAAGATAATAAATTAATTTGATACATCGTAGATAGTTCAAACGCTGAATCACTGCTTTGTGATTTTTGATTGTAGTATTTATAATAAATTAATTTTTTAGTTTTATTTTCACATGTGCTTTCTATTTGTAGTTTATGCAGGGAGACAAGTCACAGTTCATGCATGGATTGCATTGATTGTTCTTCCTGCTCAAATACATTGGGTTGTGTTTGGTCTAATGAAAGCAATACTTGTATACCAAGAGATTCGGAGAATGGTTTACAGGTGAAGTACTGTTTTATTTCTTCATGTCTGTCCAGTTATTAATGTTTTGAAAAATGTTGGTATTGAACAAAGTTATTTTAAATATGACAGTGATAATGTGTTAATAGGAATACATATGAAGTCTTTAATAAAATTGAAACTGATAATAACATGACATTCCCATTGACAGCACTGTGGCGGTTGGTAGTTCTAAGTTTGTCAAAACATAAAAGACTATATTTTATTATTAATATGGGGACAATCTAAATGAGAAACAAATTAAACCAGACTTGTCCCCTGGTGGCCATATCTATTAATTTCAGACATAGATTCTCAAGAAATCTGACATAGCCAAGAGATATGGCAGTTGCAATGTCACTACTTCAAATTTAATTTAGCAAAATCCTATTTTTCACCCTTTAAGCTTAAATTTAGCCTCAAACTGTTACTGTATTATTACTTTATTTAATTTTAACTTTATTTATTTGTAATTTTAATAATCTGTTTTATTTAAAAAGTCATATTGAATTATTCCTCTAAAACAGTTACTTAGGATTTATTTATGAGCCACAATTTTTGTCCGGAAATCTTCCTAGGTGCCAATAATACAATGTCATTAAATGAAGGCCTTTTCTTTCATTTTCCCTGAAGCTTGCTTCTTTCGTTCGCTCTGGCCTTGCCCTTGATTGCGTCATTTTTTCGTTATAACCACATTGAAAATAAGCTTTCAAATTCATTTATCTTAATAAATAAATTTTTTTGACCATACAAATACTACTTTGAAATTATTATTTTTAACTGTACTACCTGTGAGAATGTTTGTGACATTTTTCATATGATTTAGTTTTTTTATTTCAATCTTTACCTTTTCACATGATACCAGTCCTATTTTAAATAGTTGCGTAGTTTTTCTCGGCATTGTTGATGTTCTATGAAAATTAAATACAGCTTGTTTGACTTATCAAATCAGAAATTATTAGATACCTTTGTCAACAGGTGGTGCCTACAGATCAGTGTTCACATCGTGAAGTTGCTGAATGCAGTCAATTACATAGCTGCCAAGCATGCAGCAGCAATATACACTGCCATTGGGGCTTTGACGTGCACTGCAAAGCCATTGGGAATATTTCAAATGCAGAACCACAGGTATAACTTAATGAATCTTCCTCCATTTTCATTTAAAACCATGCATCTTTATTGTTTGTGGATTCATAAAACAAATAGTTACAAATATTAATGGTAGCTATTATTGTTATGATATAGCATTTATAGCCATATGCATCAAGTCTGTCATGGAATTTTTAATTTTGATTTTACTATCAGTGCATCAAGTTTTTCTTTGCTGTAACTTTTTTATTTAGCTATACGAGGTAATAGCATTGCCTAGAATGTGCCTTTAGAGATGGGAGAGACATGTAGTTAATATCTCAGGATAAAAGTAGTTATCAATATACAGTGGTATTTCTGAAAAATGTCTGTTAATACTGGCCAGAAAAATTTGGTAAAGTTTTTTTTTTTTTTCCTTGAATAAAATTGGTTTTTAGTCCAACAGTAAGCATATTTGTACTCCACTTCCCTTGATATCATTTTGCCATGCTTGAAATGTTGTGATGGAACCACTCACCATGTTCATCACTCAAAGCTCCAAGATTTAGCAGAAGGAAATCAAGATGTGAGAGTGAAAAGTGATATTGCATCCCATTGATTTATGCTACAGTACATGAACATAGGTTTCCAATTTCCTGTTTCCCAAGAAGTTTTCACAAACTCTTTTGAAGCTCTCCCGTGCTGTTTTTTCCATAATATTCATTGTTGGAAAAAAATTTACCTTCTAATAGACAATTTCCTTTCCAGTATTGAAATCCATGCTCATTCCAATCCATTCCTCTCTCAGAGTTTTTCATCAGCTCAAATTTGATGTAAAGGGGAGATAATATGTTCTTTGTGGCTCTACAAGTGGATTGTAAATAATGTTTTTATGCCCAAGAGTTAAAATCTTTTCTTTTTCGCCAGTCTTTTTACTAGATATGTATTTTTTCTATCTTACTGCCCCACCCACAAGGAAAGCAACCGCATTTTGTTAAGCTAAGTTACAGACCAAGCATACAAACAATGACATTCAGATCACCACATATATTCCACTTATGATCTTTATAGTTGATTTTTTTGGTATGAGTTTCATATTGCCATGTATTTCTTTCATTTTTGCAGCATGAGCCAAAGGAAATAAGGGAAACACATTGCCAGTGTGAAAAATAACAGCTTTCAAACTGTTTTTAGAGGAATCTATAAATAAATATCACTCTTCAGTTTTGTACACATGATTGCTCTCATGACAGACTCAATGTCATTACAGAAAACAGTGCCATCTTCCAGTGAAAAGTATTCCTTAAAACATTTTTGTCCATATCTAAAAGTGGACACTCTCATTTCATTCTGAATCTGAAACCTAACAGTTCTGGTTTTTTGCGTAATGAAAGTGTTTCATTAAAATTTGGATAATCAGTGACATTGACTAGATATTCTGTCTCTGCAGCACTGACAAGGTTCGCACAAATCACAGATTTGTTTTATTTAGAATTCGTCCCAGAAATGTTTGTTGTGCAAAAGTAACGGTCAGTAGCATGATCTTTGAGTTCTTTTCAAATCATGGGAACTGTAAAACTCATACGGCGACTATGAGTTGATCGACCCACAAGTAGTCTGTTGCCTGTTGCGCAACATATATCCCGATCCTTTGTCCTGATCTCTGTTTTGCACCCAAAATATTATTCAAAGCACTTTTTAATCAGGGGAGTAAAGCCGTTATGTCACTTCTTCAGAAATGTAACAGAATGAGTTTGTATGATTAACACTTTGTGGCTATTCTTTCTCAGTCTAAAATTCCAGGAGATAACACTTCTAAGCACTTTAATGAAACTTATGCATTTCCAAGTTTAAAATATTAATATGTATATAAAACCACCAACAGAATTAACCAAATAAAAGTAATACTGAGTAGTAGTGTTAGCAGATCAAAAGCCAAAAAGTTACTAAATGCATGTGCCAAACATGTCCTAATGGTTTTAAAACAAACAGATGATGTAATATTGCTTAAATGTTGTATCATACATCCCAAAAAATCCTGAAGTACAATGAGTTTGAACCATTACTGATGAATTCTAATTGGATTTACCATTTTTATAGTGATAATGCATGCATTATATATGAATTTACTCAACCAATTTCAAATACCTGTCAATAAAAAAACCTATGTGACAGGAAAAATCCAAAAGCAGATCTGAACTCGGCGCAAAAATTGCATAATAATTGCCCACTTCCATTCAAGGGACACAGTCGTTGTTGACCTGTGTAATTAGGCCCAACACGGCTATTGTGCAAAGTACATCACAGAAGCACATGATACATGTAGATCGTTCATGAATATCACTACCAACAATTAAACAAAAACAGGTGTCATTTCTGCTGCTATATTTGTCAAGAATAGTAAATTGAATGACTTCCTATTTCAGGCTAAAATAATCTAGTTGTTCACAAGTACAGTAGAGTCAAGGTGGGAAGAGTTCAAGGAGATAATAAGAAGCAGGGAAGAAAAATTTATTTCATAGCAGAAAATAAAGGGATGTAGAGAACCTGTGTTATATAACAGGGAAGTGAGGAAGTTAAAGAGGTTAGTAAGAAACGAACATAATGTAGGAAATGCAGTATCAAAAGAAGTGGAAGTAAAAATAGGTGTGCCACAGGATAGCGTATTGGGACCATTGCTATTCATTATTTTGTTGATTGCTTACTATCAGAAATTAGCAAATGACATAATGCTATATAAAAGGATCAAAACGGTAGAGGACTGTGAACAGTTGCAGGGTGGACGGGATATCAAATTGGGTTGGTAAACATGGGATGACGATAAATGCAAATAGTCAGCTTATTAGATACACAAATAAAAACTAAAGGTTGATTATGATTATAAAGTGGGCCAAGAATTGCTTGTTGAAGACTTGAAATGTAAAGATCTTGGCATTACATTTGATAACAAGCTTAACTAGCCATGACACATTGTATAGGTGGTAGGAAAAGGTTTCAAAATTCTCCACTTGTTGGAGAGAGTGATGAGGTGTTTTACGAAAGAAGTAAAGGAATTGGGTTACAAAACTTTGGCCAGACCATTGCTCGAATATGATAGTGTAGTATAGGACCCACATTTTGAGTATCAAATACAGGGGTTAGAAAGGGTACAAAAAAGGGCTGCTAGATTTGTTTCTGGAAATTATTGCAGAATGCAATCAGTAACAGATATGATAAGTGCTGGAATGGGATTCATTGCAAGACAGGAGGAGGGTGAAGAGGGTCATGGGAGTGTACAAGGCGTATATTGGCAATGAGGCATGGTAAGATATTGGTGTAGGTATGAAAAGTAATGCATGGAAGGGAAAAGATGACCATGACTACAAGCTGGCACTCGATTTCAGGCACAAGGGTGTGGGAAGATTCTCTTTTTTAGGTAAGGGTGTGGAGGGATTGGAACAAGTTACCAAGGGAAATGGTGAATAATTTACCAAAAACTTTGAAAGAATTTAAAATTATAATTTGTAGATGGCAAATGTAGGTGAGTGCAGGTAAGGAGGAAGATGGGTGTTGTAACTGCCCTCATACCTGAATTTTGAATAGCATTGTATTGTATGAAGTATTTGTAGTGAGCTAAAGTTTGCTTAAAAGTGATTTGATATGTTTATTTTGTAAATTCTTGTAAATCAGTGTATATAGACTTTGTTTTATGTAAGAAAATTATTTAAAGTCCATTTAATATGTTTAAGAACCGAATGATGCAAGCGAATTTCTTAAAAGTTTGTAATTCCATGTATTACTGTAAGTTACGATGTCTACAGGACAATTTCTACCGTTTGAAAGGATTTCTGTAAATAATTTTGTATTTAAGTATCTCTAATTACCGTTTCTGAATATGTTTGATTGTTTGAGTGATTGTTAATGATCTAGTAATATCGGGCGGATGCCTTTGAAGAATTCTCGTAATTTCGATAGAGACTATATAAACAGATCGCCTGGACAGAGAGATTCGTTCAGTTAGTAAGTCAGTTTAGTTGACAGTATTCAGTGTTACAGAGAGTTTCAATCATTCAGTTGAGTTCACAGAGATTATCTTTGCGATTATTCAGAAGTGCATATCTGTATTGTATCTATGCTTGTGAATATCGCTGACTTGTTTTGATCAGAAATAAAACAACTCTTCAAACATAACCTTTTTGGTGGACTTTTTAATTAATTAATCAGTAATTAAACCACCGAAGAACCTTAATAGTGTGTAGGGAAATTTCCACCACAATGCGCTCCATTGAAATTTAATTAAATATATTCATTGTGAAATCATAAATCTTAGGGACAATCATTGAAACATAATAATTTTAAATGAAAACGAGTGTGAAATAGTAAATTGAATAGTATGAGCTCCATTCTGGCATAGAATATTCTGATAAAGTTAAGAGATCTATATAAAATACAGTAATTAAAAAAATGTACAGAAATTAGTAGACAATGTACAATTCCTTATTGTTACAATTCAAGTACAAACTTCTGTGAGTTTCCTGGATATATGGGACCATCCATAAACTATGTGGCTCAGTCTACGGGGGTGGGGAGGAGGAGATGTTGGCTGCAAAACCATGTGAGCTAAGTGGGTGGAAAAAGAGGGGTGGGGTCCGAGCCAAGCCACGTAGTTTTACATTCATACTATTTAATACAGTTAAAATGAGGCGCAGAACATACAACAGCATGTAAATATTTACTTCAGTCATTTAACTATCTTCATATTTAATTTATGATAATCTGACAAGAGAAAACTGTACATAATGTCTTCTGGAATCGGTAGTGAAAAAGCTACGTGCTACATGGAAGGGGGGGAAGGGGGTAGAGGCAAAAGCCACATCAGGCTAAATTGGGGGAGGGGGTTCACAGGAGGCCAAAATGGTGCTACATTTTTTATGGACACTCCCTATCTAACTGGTGTGTTTGATAAATATTATTTTATCACAGTTTTTAAAGATATGGAACAGCTAATATACTTATGTGTGCTGTTTACGTATATCACTACTGGAATTTAAAATGAATAAAAATGTTCCTTTGGAAACTGCAGGAACCAATGTCCTGTGGCAGCAGTTGTGCAGAGCTGACATCCTGCTATAACTGCACTCAGGACGAGTGCATTTGGTGCCAAAATGAGGGTCGTTGTGTAGATAAGAATGTTTACAGTGCTTCATTTCCATATGGCCAGTGTCGTGAGTGGACCACACATCAGAGCCACTGTCGTTCGCCTATAGCTGGTATGTTATCATATGTTCCTTTAATAATTCTCCAACAATGGTGGTTTACATTACAGAGTTTAAAATACAGTTTTCTAAACAGTCAGTTCATTGAAATAAATTGGGAAATGTACCAAAATGATTTAAATTATACAAACAATAGATGATGATAATTTTTTATTTTTTAATATTATTTAGTGCTCATTACATGTAAACTATAGAAAATTGTGGTGATCTGATGCCAGGACTACTAATCTATATAACGAAAACCAGATATATTTGATATATAAAAACTCTGAAACTACAGAGCAGATTTCGATGGGGTTTTCACCGTTTTAAAGCTTAGAATCTCAATTGAAGTGTTTGGAATGTCTTATGCTCCAACGTAACATAACGCAGGTGTGGTAAATTAAAATCTTAACGTACGGCCCGAAGCAAAAAATAAAAGAAATACGATGCTTATGTCATACATCGTAAAAAAAAATAATGGGCATGTTATCGCATGTAAAGTTTACTTTATTAAATTTTGGTTTTTAGTCTTTAAACCCCATACATAGTTATATTGAATGCGAAGAGGAAACTACGTAAAGTGGAAAATATTTAAATTAATTTTAATAATACAATGAAAAAAATCTTTCGATATCTTCTTTGTTTCTTGATGTTACTATCTGAGGCTGACTGCTACAATCTCTGACGTTGTGAAATTTTAATGGGTGTGTTAAGTAATGCATATTTGACGGTTTTGAACATGAAATTGAGCTGTTTAAAACCTTTAGTGAATAACCTTCCGAGAATTTTTTTGCTTTTGAAATTACTGTCTCTGGATGCGAATTAAATTCTCACTGTAAATAGTAAGTAGTGCACGGCTTTGAACATGAAATTGAACTGTTTGAAACCTTTAGTGTTGACATAGTGTTACTTTTTTTTGTAATTTATTGATGAGCGATTCTGTCTTTACTACATTTCCTGAAAAAAAAAAAAACATTGTTTTTATTGCTGCACGAATTGTTGTGGTTATTATGATAAAACTTAGTACACATGTTCCTGATATCATGGCTAAAAATATTGCAGGAATAAATCAACCCCAACCCCATCTCTTTCCTACTACACAGGGGGTTAGCTGTTTAAATACGTATAGAAGAATGGAGCGACTGACATGAAATTCACAAGTGCTAAACACTGGCAGTTGTATCATTATCGTGGTGCCAAAATCTGATGATAAATTCTTATAGAAATCGGCGATAAAAATATAAAATAAAGAATAACATTTCTTGATATCTCACTTGGTTTTCAAGATTTATCATGTCAGAAATCAGTTATAGTTCCTTGTACTTTCGGTGACATTTCTTCTGGTCCAGGCTGTATTTCAACCAAACAACAACCACTAGGAAGAAAATAAAACACCTATAGTGCTTTTCCACCTTGTAGATATAGTGGTTTGATGATGCAATATCTCGAGAACTAGGTAAGCGAGATATCAAAAACATTTTTACTTCATTTTCGATTTTTCTCACCAAGTTACATACGAATTTATTATTAAATTTGGCTAAGGAGAAATTTTTATTCTGGTCCAGGCTGCATTTCAACCTAACCACGTCAATTTTTAAATACAATATCTCGAGAACTAAGCAAGATATCAAAAAAAAAAAAAAAAAAAAAAAATCTTTACTTTCAATTTGACTCATCGAGTTACATAGGATTCCATCATCAAATTGCAGCTCCACGGTTATCGTAGAATCCCCAAAAATCTTACCACTTTTATGAGCTTCATTATTCACTGTGTGTGTAAATCAATCTAGATCATACCGGGCAACGCCGGGAGCTCTGCTAGTCATAACATATAACAGCCTTCAGACCCAACTGTTTCATGTAATTTTATTTTAAGAATTATGTATAACAAGGTGTGAGTTGATTAATTGTTGATTTGTAATTAATTGTGAATTTGTGTACATTCATCTTGTAAATGAACATTGTTTTATGGAGGGAAATTGTGTAAATGATGTGTCATACGATCAAAGACAATATTATGCATAAAACCTTGATTAAAAATTTGTAATTGTATGTATTGATGTGAGACATGATGTTTGGAGGACAATTCTCAATGGCTTGGACTGGTTTTATGTCGATAATTTTGTGTGTAAATACAGTTAAACAACATTAACTTTCATTTTAAGGAGTTTTCTAATGATTGTGAATGCTTTTGTACAATTTGTGATTGTTTTTGTTTATGAATTTGACTGTCAAAGTGTTACTAAGAGTTATCCAGTAAAAAAAAAAAAAGTGAGTCATATTATTGAAATTATTAAATTGTTTGAACGCAAATACTTGCAGACTGATCACGATCTGTGCAGTCTACACTACAATTAAAACAAATATTATGTGGCATAATGTAAGTTTATAACATTTATTTTAATTTCATTTGCTTTCACTGAACAATATTGCCGAGGCTATTATTTCAGCAACTGTAACTGTATCAGCCATTTAACCGTTGTAATATTGGTCTGAATCGCAAAAGAAAGGTGTAAAAGGCCTTGAAGATTTTTGATCAAATTTAAATCGCGATGCATTATTGACACTAGTATGTGGATACAATATGTGCGTGAGATTGAAGTATTGTTTTTCTGGTGGCAAGTTTAGCATAGTATGTGGTTATGTTGAAATGCAACTTGGACCTGGACGGAAACTGAAATCTTTTGCTATAGTACAGGGATGGCGAACCAATGGCACGCGTGCCGGTGATGGCACGCGATCAAATAACTTGGGCACGGCATTAATTAAGTACGTACTTAATCGATATAAGTAATTTATTTTTTCGTCTACACAATTTGACAACACATTAAAAAAGATCCTTGTGAGCGAAACTACCCGTGCCGGAACGTCTACAGATTGGGCAAAAGAGGGATATTTCAAGCAAATTTCTGACGGAACGAACTGAGTGAGCAATCACGGGCGGGGCGTTAAGCTCACTTATTCACTTGTTTTTGCTGACGTAGTTGACTGCTTTTACCAATCACGCATAGTTTTTGCAGTTTTTAAACTAATTTCGCTAAAACAGCAGCTTGTTTAAATTTGTTTGCGTTGTATTTACAACTATTCAACATGGCTAGTTTGGTAAAAACAAAAAAAAGTGAAAGATAAGTGTCAGAGAGAATTTCAACCTTGGTGGAGTGAGAAATATGGCATGATTAATAAAGGTGATAAAGTGGTGTGTTTTATGTTCTGGAGCAATGTTATGTACAACATCATCTGTAAAACGGCACTATGAAATAAATAAAAAAGTGAACCAGAGCATAAACAATTCATTGAGAATTAAAGAGAGAAACAATCGACGCCTTTGATTATGTTATCAAGGATGGTGCCACACGATTTTCGTCTGCAAATGTTATTGTTCGGCATGACAAACCTTCTATGAGGGACGATCTTTGATGGAAGCCTGGTTATCATTCTCCCCTTCACTTTCTGAAGGCTTTGAAATTACAGGTAAGATAATTTAGCGTGTCAAAGAGTCTCCTTTATCCAAAAACACAATAAACGACAGAATACTAAAACCGGCGAAAAATGTAAAGGAACAACAAACTAATGACATCAAGTCATCTCCTCTTATATTGTTGCGTCTCGACGAAAGTACAGCTGTAACTAAATAGGCTCGTTTAACTATTTTAGCTCGATTTTGTGTAGTAAAAGAGATCAAGGAAGGATTGATTGCTATAAC
This sequence comes from Vandiemenella viatica, assembly GCA_031002005.1. Classification (NCBI taxonomy): domain Eukaryota; kingdom Metazoa; phylum Arthropoda; class Insecta; order Orthoptera; family Morabidae; genus Vandiemenella; species Vandiemenella viatica. The sequence goes on from JARYHS010010489.1 coordinate 92,387, forward strand.
ATCGTTACCAACAACTGCTAAGGGCACAGATATTTGTACGGCTGTTAAAAATTCACTTACTAAGAAAGACTTAGATTTAAGCAAATTTGTTTCGATAACGATTGATGCTGCTCCAAGTACGGTGGACAAATTAAATGGTTTTATCAGTTTATTCCAAACACACATAGGACATCCAATTCATGAATTCCACTGCATCATACATCAAAAATCTTTGTGTGCAGAGGGTTTATTCGCCCCCGATGATAATATAATGGATGTAGTCACAAAAATAGTGAACCTTACATCGTCGCAGTCTTTAAATAAGCAAAAATTTGATGCTTTGTTGGATGAAGTCAACTCGGTGCGCAGTGACTTAAGAGTACTGATGTATAACAATGTACGCGGGTTGAGCCGCGGTAACCTACTTCAAAGATTTGGCGATTGCTTGGAAGAAATCAGACTATTTTTACAAAATGAGGGAAAACTGGAACAATATTCATAATTGATGGATGTTATGTGGCTTTCAAAATTAATGTCCTTTACTGACAGGTGCCAGCATTTCTATCAATTGAACGTGAAACTTCAAGGCGCAAACAAAACAATTATCGTTATGATAGATCTCATTCGTACATTTAAGCCTAAACTGCAAGTTTTCAGCAACGATTTTATTTCCAAAAATTTCAAGTATTTCCCGAAATTGAAAAAAATGGTTGTACCCAAAAATTAAAACATACTGAAGAATTATCTTCAGTAATTAATTCTTCAATCGAAGAATTTCCATCGAGATTTTCCCAGTTTAAAAAATTATCGCAAACACTCAAGTTTATTATGTATCCTGATGTGACTTCACTTGTCTAAATTTGATTGGTTGGAACTTGAAGAAAATGAAATGCATCTGATTGAGTTCCTGGGTATTTCAATATGGACTCAAAAGTTCCTCAAAATGAGGAAGAAGTTGGATTTAAATGAATTAGCAAGACTATCAAGCAATATGAGAAAAACACTGTAATTATGAAAACTTGGAATTCAATTCCAGACGCATTAAGCTGATTTTTGGTATCTTAACAATATTTTCATCTACCCATGTCTGTGCGTAATTATTTTCCGAAATGAATAACAAAACCGTTTGTCAGATGAACTCACTACAGTTTGCATTCTGCTAAACGTAACAGAATATGAACCTAATAGAAGTTATTTGGCATCTAATTTGCAACTACAGAAGTCACACTAGTTATATCTACCCAAATAAACACAAAACTGTTGATGTTATTACTGATTAGTACAAAAAATGTGTATTTTTGGTTGCAAATATAAAATTTTAAGGTGATAGGGGTCTGGTATTTAGTTTTATTTCTTTTACCATTAATCACTAAGTCACGATTGTTTGATGGCAGGTCATAGCTTCGTCCAACATTTCTTTAGAAAAAATGGGACGTTGATCGATGAAGGTTAGCCATCCCTGCTATAGTAAAAGGCACGAGGAATTATATTGAATTTTATTTTCTAACAATTCTATTTAGTTAAGAAATTGCTAAGACATGAATTGTCAGAACATTGAAAGTATTTATTTCATTTATATTGGCATATTAATTATTTTTTTTTTTTTTTTCTGTATTTTAGTCTCCTTTGTTTTCACTGAGGACATTATTTCAGCCAATAAGCTGTCTCAGCCGATCTTCATTACAGGTAATAAGAAAGAAAGGTGTCAGAACCTGCGAAGATTTGGGATCAAGTTTATATCACAATGCATTATGACACTGACATGCGATATAGGTAATGTGTTAATTCGCGTGTGAGTTCTTTGCTTTTCTAGCAGCAATATTTGCGGAGATTGTGGTTAGGCTGCAATGCAACCTGGACTAAGTTGACAACTGAAGCTTCTTGCTACAGCACAAGGGACGATAAATTACAATTAGCTTTATTTTATAACAATTCCATTTAGCTAAGCAACTGTAGAGAAATGAATTAACACTCCATTAAATCCATCATTTTTGATGGGCTTTGGGGCTAGTAAAACATAATATACGAAGGGCATTCCCAAAAGTAAGGTCTTCCGAAACTTTGAGGACTCAGACAAACTCTGTGCAGCTGTTGGCCACAGTGTTATTATTGGTGCATCCCCCATTCCAAAACAAGCATTTGTACCACTGACTGGGACACAAAGTATTGGCTTGGCAGCCATTGAGAATGGAGCTTCCATTGGTCACTACCGCCAAGTGCAAAGTTCATGCAGTTATTTGGTTTTTTAATACAAAAGGCTTTGAAGAATGGTGCACGCATATCAAAAATGTTCACAAGTGTTGCAGAAAGTTTGCAGCCAGTTATACTGAAATTCATGATGAATAAAGGAGCGGAAGACCGTCAGTTACCAGTGGACCGAGCTTGGTGGGTGAACGGTTAATGTTCTGGCCTCGCATTCAAATCCCTGTCCGGGCATCCAAATTTGGGTTTTTCATGGTTTCTCCAAATCACACCAGGCGAATGCCAGGATGCATCCTTCAAAAAGGCCATGGCTGAATTCCTTCTTGTTCCTTGTCCCCTGTCCCATCCCGCCTCTAATAACCTTAGCCGTCGACGAGGCGTAAAGCCATAAGTAAAAAAAAAAAGTTACTAATGAGACAGTCGAGAAAATTGAACAAACTATACGTGAAGATCAGCTGATCGCTTTGAATTATCTCTGCATTTTGGTTCCTGAATTTCCTGAAGTACCATTCACAGTTTTAATAGAAAAGTTACAGTATACGAAGGTGTGAGCTAGGTGAGTACCACAGAAGCTGACGGAACACCATAAGCAATACAAATTTCTTCAATGATATGCAGACAAAAGGACAACTTTTTGTCACAGATAACAAAACTTTGCCGTTCCACTTTTTAACACTGGAGAACAAACACAAGTGGCTGCATTCCTCTTCACCTAAACAGCAAACATTCAAACAAACACAGTCTGCCAGTAAAGTCATGGTGATTGTGCTCTGGGACCAGAAGGGAATGTTGTTAGTTGACTTCATGCTTGCAGGGACCCAATAAATACTGACAGGTACTGTGATACACTAAAAAAAACTCAGACTATCAATTCAGAAAGGAAGAAATTTTGAACCATGTCATCAGGATTCTCCACTTCAACGCTCTTCAAACCATCACACTTCTGCAAAACTTTTGTTGGAATATCATCACGCATCCTCCCTATAGAGCTTTGCAAGTTCAATATGGCCACAGTAAACTTCTGATTGGCCTCTAGCTCTGTGTTTACATGTACTATGCTAAGTCCCACTGCTAATTTTTATATTAACCAGCAGTAAGTAGATATCCCACTCCTTGCAACATATGGCCCTACTGTTGGTTTTGGCGGTAGCGACATCACTTAGCATGTTATTACTACTAGTCAACAAACCACTTTACAAGTTATACATTTTAGCGCAACGGGTATTATCGTCAAATAATTCAATCATTACACTCATTCATATGCCAAACTTTATTTTATACTTCAAATACTTGCTACTACAATACACTGCCAACACACTCCTATCCATACATTCTCTCTTAGTCCTCTCTCGCCATCTTGACCACTTTACTCCCACTCCACCAACAACAACAGTAGTACCAACTACAACAAACCAAATTATTTTTTAAAAAAAACTTAAAATTACCCACATGTCTAAACAAACTACTTATGCTGTGAAGTCTGTTTAACCTATTTTATTTACAACTATTTTTATAACAATGATTTTGTGAGTGTGATCTCACATATACCCCCACTTTAGAACAAACAAGCACATTTTAACAAAATTGGTTGGCTTGTTATAAAGTCCAACCTTTTTCACAAATCATTGTCTTTATATAAATTTTCCACAATTCTGTCCTTATTTATAACAATTATCACTCACTGTCTCTGTCAGTCTGCATCTTTATCAGTCTACGTTACAGAAAACCATCAGATTTCACAAGAACACATCATAGTCCCTTTTCTCCTCTGACCTTGTAAAGTTTCAAGTCTGTTATGTTTCTTAACCCAAATTTTCTACCAGATTTTGGATACGCTAGCCAGTACGCGTTCCTATGTGGCTTCCCTTCTATCTTAAATGGTCCGTGGCAAACATCAAAGAACTTCTTAATCTCTGCGTTTAATTCGCATGACCTCTCTTGAGTCTTCACCAGTACCAAATCTCCCAAATTAAATTCGACAGGTTTATATCTTCGGTCATGCCTGTTTCTCCTCTCTTCTGATCTTTTCTTCATTCTTTTCTTTTGTCTGCTCAATGTCATGCCCCCATAATGTTCTGTTTCTTTTTTCTTTTCTTGTAGTCCTTCCTCCTTTAAAAACTCTTCTTGCAATAAGTCCCTTTCAAGTTCTTCCTGTGACCACTTCAACAATTCTACCTTACTTCCATCTTTTAGGCACAACTGTTGTAAATCTAATTCTCTGCTACTACATTGGCTATCGTCTTCCGTGTTCCATCTACTGTTGTTTCCTACTAGATCTCTTTCTTCTTCTGTTTGACCAGACAAATTATTCACCACATTGGATTCACTGTTTCCCACAACTAAGCTCATATCATGGCCACATTCTTCTGAAACTCGAACATTTGCCCCCTCTAGCATTATACTTTCTTCTTCATCATTAATGGCTTATTCCTTCACCAAGAAAAATCTCACTTCTTCTGTTTCATCATTGTTTAATATTCCATTTTCTTCTTCTACTTCACTATTATCTTCCTCTTCACTAGTATAATCTTTATCGCTGCATAATTTCTCACTTCTTTCTTCTTCGTTGTCATTAGTACTGTCACTATCCACTGATGTAGTTTCATAGATATCTTCATCCACCCTTTCTGATATAAGGTCATTTGGTAACATTTCTTCCTCTGCAGTGTTTTTCCTTGTATTCTCCTCATAGTTCTTTTGATTACCATGATTTCCCACGTCGATTCTAGCCAATTCTTGTACCTCCTCTTTGTGCCAATTATATTCACACATCCTTGTAATGTTCTGCGGCTCCTCCTCATTTAACAACTTGAATCATTCCCACCATTTTAGCGGCTCCTCCACCTCAAAAACTCGGACATCCTCTTCATCTATTGTTCTCTCTTTATTATACGTTCCGTTCTCGTAGCTCACATTTTGCACATCACATTCAGTTGTTTTCTCCCGTATGCTTTCATTTCTATATTGATTATTATTGTCGTCATCCCGGTCAGTCATATTCTCTCGATCCTTGGGTCCTGTTTTGACTTCTTCCGCTACTGTTCGGACCGCCCCAGTTGCGGCACTTAGTTTCCCATCATTCGCCCAGGATCTGATGACTTACTTCCTCCCTTCTTACCGCCTGGCCATTATTGTGATGCGACCAATGATTGTCATGGCTCCTGTCTTCATATTCTCTTCTCCTATTATCACCCGAATTCCTGTTGAACTGATCTCCTCGGTTATATCCGTTCATACGGCCTCTGTCTCTTGTAAAATTATCTTGCGACGCCACTTGGTTTGACCTGTTGTAATTTCTGAAATCATTCCTCCTATCCTCCCTCAGTCCATGTTCATTTGTACTACTCCAACGATCTAATCTTTCAGCCGCTTCGAGAAATTCTTCTACACCATTCCACTGATTTATTATAAGCTTCTCTTGCACAGGTCTGGGCAAGTTTTGTAATAATACTTCTATCTTTTCATCATCATCTATTTCTTGGTCCAGATAACGTAATTCCTTCATAACTGCTTCACAAAAGTATTTCATACTACCATCACGCCTACTATAATAACAACAATTCCAAAAATCCCTTCTCACTCTTCTTTCCTTCCGCTGTGACCAATACTTGCTCAAAAATAATCTCAAAAATTCTTCATAGTTGTTACACTCCTCAGCACTCTCACAACTCCATGCAAAAGCATCCCCTCGTAACATGTTCTTAATATATCTTATTTTGTCAACGTCAGACCACTTGTAAGGTAAGCCATTCTTATAAGCTCTAACAAATTCTACAGGATGAACCTCTCCTTCGGGTTCAAATTTTACCTCCGGCAACTTAAAATGATTCGTAATGATGTTACCGCTTCCCATGGTACTGACACCTCACCGTTCTGCTTCCTGTCGTAGCTGGACAAACTTAGTTAAATGATCTTTATACACCATTATGAACTTGTATTCACCATCTGAGTTTGACTGCAGATCTGTCAGATCAACTTGACATCTTGAGTTTAACTCAGAACTGATCATTGGTTTCACAACAATACCTTTCTTAGGTGCACTGTGTTTCATTTGACACTGTTTGCATACATTTAAATACAACATTACAACTTCATATGTAATATTTTTGTATTTATTTTGCAACTCTTTAAACATACGTGTTCTTCCTTCATGGCCTATCCTGGTGTGAGCTTCATATAGTATACTGAACAATTCATCATTGGTAACATAATACTGTATATTTGTTTCTCCTGGTTTTAATGGTACAATTAACTTCTCTTCATCATTAATTTTTAAAACATCAAAATGTTTTAATTGTCTGTAATCTAAATATGTGTTACACTTACTTTTAGCAGAAACCACTTCAGAAAGTATTTTAGAGTACTTTTCTCGAGAAAAATAAAAGCCATTGTCTTCTCGTTTACCCACAATTAATACATTTAACTTTTCAAGAAAAAGATCACGATTCAATGCAGTAGCCATTCTGTATAAATCAGGAAATCAGAAAAAGAAAATTAAGAAAACTTTGCTCTCATCATCGAACCTGGAATATGCATAAGACTGACAAAGCTGACTGACTCCACCAGCAAACAGAATTTGGCTGGAAACAGCCAGTCGCCAGGATTTGGCGGGAGACTCCACCAGAACAAAGGATTTGGCGAGAAACAGCCTGTCGCCTCTTTGTCGGCTCCTCTCTTTTTGACCTCCACCAGAGCAAATCTGTGATTGTCGACATACACCAGTGACGGTCCGAATGTACAAGAATGTAATGAAATATTCAATCTTTCATCGACGTATTTGGTGTTTGTCGACATTCACGTGTATGTGTGTGTGTGTGTGTGTGTGTGGTTTCTTGCTACGTTTTCCTGTTTATTATAATTCCTCCAGTAAATATCAGCATGGCCCATTAAATTAAATCACTTCTTAATCTTCTTTCTTGTCAGTGATATTTCTGTTAGCTAGACATTCACAGAAGTAAAATACAAGCCATAAATAAGTAACGTATTCCTGTTTAAGAGCTTAATTTATAGATGTTGAAAATAATAATTATGAATTTGCAGCTATTTTATTTTTGGATTACCAATATTAGAAAAGTTATTCTAAATAATATCCCTGGTGTGAAGAAATCTAATAACCCTTCCTTCTTATGTTTTGTTTGCAGGAAAATCATCTTGCAGTTTTTTTGCAACATGCACAGACTGTCGAGAAGATCCAGCTTGTGGCTGGTGTGATGATGGTTCAGGAACTGGATTAGGTGTCTGTCTCCCAGGTGGTAATCTGAGACCTACAAGGGGTTACACCTGCCATCCTAACCACTGGTACTTCACACAATGTCCATGTGAGTCATATTGATTTACACTAGAAATAAATTACTAAACCTTTTTTCTGAAAAATTGATTTCTTCAATCATTTAAATGTGTCAGTTTTTTTATAGTAGTTCTGAATTTGCAAACATTTGTGATTTTATTATTAGTATTGCAATGGTAACTTAGCAATACTCTTCAATTGTCACCACGGTAACATTAGTTGCAATAAATGAAGAAAATTTTCGCCTAATATACAAGATTTCAAATTCATGTAATAAAATGGTTTTTCAGAATTTAAATGTTAATCAGAGTATCAGTGCCACAATATTTTCTGTAAATGATGCCCCTCAGTTCTTCCAAGCAAAGAGTTGACCATATACTTCATTCATGACCATTCATTGAATGAACACCTGTTTCAAGGTTAAATATCCTGAAATGTTAAAATACCAAAAATAACACTTACTAAGCAGTAGTTCAGTAGTGAAGTTCAAACACTTGGAGGAAAATAAGTGTTGTAAGTATTTAGTCTTTTTGTTTTAATTGAAGAAAATTCCAAAAATATGTAGTTTTTCCAAATTAAAAATTTACTGATATATAAATCTGTATCAGGAAGTAGACTATTTGTTATAGTATTGTGCAAAAAGTACAAAATAGCTGCAGATTTTATTTTCAGAGTTTTATAGCTTAGGATCTGACTTAAAATCTGAAGTGCAAAGCAAGAAATTCAAATCTTTTTTTTTGATGGCCATTGTTCATTTAATTTTTGTAAATTTACAATGAGAGGACATTGTAGTAGTGGTATAACACATCTGGTATCTCATGCCATCCACCTTGGAAAGTCTTTGTTTACGAGAAATTGTGAATGCGTGGAAGACAGTCAAGTAGTAACAAGGATGGAGGTAAGGTTATCATTTGTAGAATGCAATGCTGTATTGAAATGGTATTTGTAATATGAGAACATTCAAGAGGTACAACAGCAGTGGAAGAAAAGGTTTGGAACATGGCTACCAACAAGTCAAACAATTACTTGAATTCGTGTTAAGTTCGAAGCCCTCGGATCTGTTGATGATGTGCACCAGGGAAGATCTGACAGACTACCAACAGCTATAAGCCCCACATCCAGTGGTGCAGTGGTATGGTTTTACAACATTTCTTTGGATCGCCACAGAAATCAGTGAACTAGGAGGCCAGTGTGAGCCAGTCAAGTGTAAGATGCATTCTTAAGGGTGCAATGTGGAAATTGTTTGTTCCAAGACTGCTACACGCATGGACGACGACAACCTGGAGCAAATGGTCGCGTACTGTAAATGGTTTCAGCACATGATTCATAAGGATGAGCAATTTGTGGGGGAAATTTGTATGGTTGAAGATTAACGGCATTGTGAACCACCACACTTATGTTGACTGGGCTCCTCAGAATCCTTACATTCATGCAGGGTTCTTACGGGCCTTAAAAAGCCTTAAGAAGGCCTTAATTTTCATTTTAATTTTTAAGGGCCCTTAAAAGGCCCTAAAATTTGCTGAAAAGCCTTAAAATCTTTGAAAAAGCCTGATTTTTTTTAACACCGAGATACAGCGTAGTAAATTTCACTATCCCGGCGATGCGCCGATCTGCAGATTTCTCTTTGGCTCGACCTTGACCAAGTGCGAGTCAAAGTGCTTATATTTCAAGCAAGTCTTTGCACAGATCCTCTCTTATGTAGTTCTGCTTCGTACATGCCTGCGTCTTACATTTCTTGGCAATTTCTAACACGTTTCTTATGTATATATTGTTTTATTGCTTCAAACCACTTCAGCTCATTTAATCCACATGATGAGAATCCACGATTAGATATATTTTTAGAGAAGTATCTGGGCAAAGAAGATTATAACAGAGTACACAAAGTAATAAAAATATTGTTGCTGTTATCACATGGACAAGCTGATTTTGAACTAGGCTTCTCTGTGAACAAGCAGTTGGAAGTTGAAAATTTAAAAGAATAGTCTTTAGTGGCTCAAAGATTAGTCAGTCAACATTTCAAAAACAGCAAAAATAAGTTGTTAAGGATGTATGCAGCTATGGCTCGTCAAAAATATATTGCGTACCTGGAAGAGAAAAAAAATGCAAAGAATACAGGGATTCAGGGAGTGAAACGCAAATCTATTTTAGATGATTTGGAAGATTTGAAGTGTAAAAAGCCACACCAAGTAACTGCAATTAAAGATCTTGAAGATAATGCTGATAAACTAGCGGATAAAGCTGAGGTTATAGGGGATGTTAAGTACATCACACAGTCCAATAGTTTTCGACAAACAGCTAAAGTTAAAAAAGCTGAATTTGAGGATGTTGAAAGTAAAATTAAGGCTCTATTGAAAGATTTAAAAGAGAATTGACCTTTGTTTTTAAACAATGTGAAAATAAAAAAAATATCATTAAACAGTGTATATTTTTTTTTTTAACCTGCATACAGTTTAATGACTCTTACCAGTATGTTTTATGTTTATCCTTATAACATCTTGTAGCTCATCTGGAAAGTAAACTTTACTCATATAAGAAAATATTTGATCAAATATGCCCAATAGGAACTACTGCTGTAACTCAAAAGATGTTGAAAAAGTTGTATTTAACCTGTTTCTTAAACCTATGGAAAATTTTTCATCTTTAAAGGTTCTTTTACATGTAGCTTTCAAAAAAAGGGGGGGGTGAGTCTTCCTCATTCAACATTACACCTGAAATCTGATAAGTAATTGAGCTGACAATTTGGCAGTCCTTTCTCTGATGTAACTGCTAATGTGCTATAATGTATAAAAACAAATTAAGTTAAATTATGTATTTATATGTTAGTAATTCTTATTACTAAGGTTGTACTGTTTCTTTTTGCCCTTGTGTCAGTTTTCCGGGGTATAGTAGTTTTTATATTTTATGTTTATTATATCAAAAGGGAAAAAGTTTCAATATTCACTGTATTGTGTGAAAACAAAAGTAAATTTATTAGAAATTTATTGTTTATTAATTTATAAACTCAAATATTATTTCATCATAATCTTAACATGAATATTTTAATTTCTTTGCTGTAAGTTGCATATTATTTTTTTCATAACGTTTTAATGTACGTTAAATATAGCCTTAAAAAATATGAAAAATTGCATTAAAAAGGCCTTAAAAAGGCCTTAATTTTTTTTTGGCTAAAAGAGTAAGAACCCTGTCATGTAGACAAGGCATTGAATCTTCCAGGGGTTAATGTTTGGTGTGGTGTGCTTTGTCATCACGTCATTTGATTGGTCCCTTCTTCAAGGGTACCGTAACTGGTCAGATGTGTCTTGATATGCTTTGGACAAGGATTTTCCCTGCCATTCAAACCCTCTATGGCGATGGAATGTTTAACTTGCAACAAGATGGAGCTTTGCCTCACTACCATTGAAATATCAGGTTGTACTTGGATGATACTCTACCCAGCAAGTAGGTAGGTTGAAGAGGTACTGTTGAGTACCCGCCTCGGTTTCTTGATTTAACAGCTCTGGATTTCTAGCTTCAGGGGACTGTAGAGGATGATACATATAGACACAAACACACTACAATAAATGATCTACATGAAATAAATTGTCAATTGGTACCATTGGCCATATACACTAACAGGTGCGATTTGGTGCCATCAGCTTTGTTTGGAAGCTGCTGGTGGTCATTTCGAATATTTAACATAACCCTCTCTCAATGTTTAAAATTGTACCTTTAAGCCAAATTAGTCAGAATATATGGAGTACACTTTTTGGACCTCTCTGTATACCAGTAGAAAAGCTGATAAATGATGATAGCTGAATGTCATTCCCATACTAAGGGTCTGTTCTAATACTCTCCCTGGGACCAAAAAAAAAGTGCATGGGTTCTTTTTTGCCAAAATTTACAAAAATTCATCAGAGTAAGGTTTGGTTTTTGGTGATAACAGACTTTCAGTTCTGCTGTTTGAATTCTGTTAATATCGTTGTTTACTTTTGTATTGGTTTAGATAATTTATATACTGTATACTTTTACGTAACTTTGGTTATTTATTTCATCAGTTTTCCTGATCATTCTAAAAAGACACAAATTAGGTGTATTCACATTGTAACATTGCATAAAAGCAATCTATTAGTTGGGAAGGAAAAATTTTGAGTACAAAGGTTGTTTTAGTTTGAAATTCTGACAAATGTTTGTCTGAAAATGAAAGTTACTTACCTGTACACTTCTAAGTCTGGTTGTGGTGTTTCAACAAAAAAAAAATCTTCAAAGTTACCCATTTGGTAAAGAGAACAATGGAAAACATTTTTATAAAAGATGTTTCATGCTCGGTGAGACTTGAATGTAAGGGAGTATGAGCACTTGATCTCAGGAAAAACAGGGTGGGAAAAAAACACAGTTGGCATGGGACCTGTAATAGAGGGTGGTGTTATGAACAATGTTACTAAACAAACGTAATTAAAACCTTTCACAGTGCAGAAGAAATCCCCAACATAGAAAAGTTCCTAGACTGTAGGAAACTTCTTACTTGGCATTTAAGATATTTATTTATTTACTTTATTGCTTCTTGGGGTTAATACCGCTGGCAAAACCTAGTTATCAAATTATAAGTAATGTTAAAAAACCTCTGAGAAATTTTGACTCCAGTCACACATTTGTCAATCCAGTTCTCTAAACCAGGGATGGCCAACTCGCAGCCTGTCGTATATCATGATGCAGCCCGCAGAGCAGGATCATTAAATATGTCAACTTTAACGTTTGACAGTGATAGCTAATACTAAGTTAAGCTGATTTTAAATCTATATTATCATTTGCTTGATCTAGCAATGATGGACAGTCCACACGAATTACTGGTGTTCATTTGGAGAACGTTTTGCAAGTAGCCACCAACCCTTTTGACATCAACAGTGATGCACTTAGTTCTGCCAAACAAAGTCAAAAGTTGCATTACAATAATTATATTTTTGATACTTCATTAAATATGTATATTCCATTTATTGTGTTTTTTCTTTCATAAAAATATTCAAGTATTTTTTCCATGAAAGTAGGACGTGTGGCCCAATGGAATATTCTGTTTCTAAAATTTGGCCTGGCTGCTGAAAAGGTTGACCACCACAGCTCTAACCATGTAACTACAACAACAATTGAAGTTTAATGCATGATTTCCCCATATCACGCCAGGCAAATGATGGGATGGTTCCTTCAAAAGGCAATAGCTGAATTTCTTCCTGTTCCTTGCAACCAGTCATTTTCCACCTCTAATGATTTTGACATAAAGCCATAAGCAAAAAAAATAAATAAATAAATAAAATGTTAATTCAATGTTACTGTTAGATAAATTTGAGCCAAAATTTTAAGAAGTATGATGTGATTTTCTTGAGAATTTTTGAAAAGCGCACATTAAGCTGCTCCATACTATAAGTCTTGAGATCATGCTCTTAATGTTTGAAAAAAAATTCATGAGCCCCAATGTCTTGTGACCTCCATGTCATCATAAAAAAGGTTTTCTATCACAGTTGTTTTTTTTTTTTTTTTTTTTTTTTTTGTTGAAAAGGAAGATATATAACCAACACATTGTGAGAAAATGTGTAATTGAAATTGTTTGTATTAGTTACTTTAGATTATTTTCTCCTAATAAGACTATTATTAAAACATGTCTTTTTTTAAGAGGTCAAAATTCTAAAGCTGTTTAATAATCTAGAATTGACAGATATAGGACAGAACTTAAGTACAAATAGAGGAAGATAGTGTAGCTGCTCAGAACTTCCATCACTGATTCCTGTGAAATAACAAGAGATACCATGATAAGGAAATCCAACTGTAGAACACATGAACTTGGGATGTCTGAAAGTAATGCCCTCATTGTAAGGAAATAACCTTTTCTGTGTCACAAATGTCTGTGATAATATCACTAACTCATATAAAACTAGCTTTTTAAGACAAAAAAGTAGATTTATCCTTGAGACAAATATTGTTTTGTAGATAACAATTTTGAAAATCACAAAAACTGTCTTGCCTTGTGTGTGAGGATGAGTAATAGTTTTTCTGTTGATTTTGAATCTATGCATACTTATATTCATATGGATAGGACAGATAAAATACACCCAACACTCACCATAGCTGAAGGGAGGAGGGCAGCAGCAACACAAAACAACAGACAAAAATAGAAAAAATAATATTTTGGGTAAACGCCCTTTTTCATGTTAGAAGAAGTACATGGCTGAGCTTGAGCAAGCCTTCGTTCGACGCAGTCACTTGTAGAATGCAAATGCCTGTCGAAGGTGGTGGGAGGAGCAATGATGATATAACTGAAAGTATAACTCATAAGAAGATTAAAATGGGAAAAATGATAATAATCATTAACAATAATGATAAAAAATAGAATATATAAAAAAGCAATATTTTGAAATAACGTCTATAAATATATATGACTCTATTGTGCTGGCCAGTGATGGGTGTACAGGGTGAGGATGGAAGATATTATCAGAAATTAAGGCCTGGGGGATATCCTCACCCTGTACACCCATTACTGGCCAGCACGGGATAGAATAATCTCTGTGTTGATCAGTAGTGGTAAAATAAGTTTTTTTTTTAAATATAATTTTGATATGTTATAACAGAGAAAAGTAAATAAATAATAGTTAAAAAATATGTTTTTCAAATTGACTAAGGATGTCAACCCAAATATTGTAAAGTGTGTTCATCTGTGGTGACAGGTTTTTTTCCCTATCCTATCTTATTTTAAGGTATTTCATGTAAAGGTTTTTATTTTATTGCAGTAAGTATTTCTTTTATTTTCTTAATTGTACACAATATATGGATGACTCACTCCTCATACCATGTTTAATGGATTGTGAAGAAAACCTTTTGCAATTTACTCAACTATGTCTTCTGGTGGCAGAGAGAACATTTGAGATTTGTGCAAGTTGTGTCTCCTTTAATTAATCTTTCTAAATGGTGTTCAACTTGTATGGAATGTTTATTATTATTATTATTATTATTAAAATTCATTTTTATGCAGTGCTGTTATATCAGATTGCATCTTACAACTTATTGGAAATCTAGGAACTATATCTTTTAGTAGGTACAGTTTACAAATGAAAAAGTCATTAACATAGAACTGGGAAGTCATTTAATTCATTACAATAAAACTGATAAGAGTTTTAAACAATATAAAATGAGTTTGCAGTGTATGGGATTTTGTCTTGATGCATTAGGTGCTTGTACGAGGAAATTCTTATCCGTCTCCATATTAAAGAACCTAATTGTTTTAGTATGTATATATCAGGAAGGTTACATTGTAAAATTGGAGCCATGGAAGCAAAATTAAAAATTGTTGGATCTATACCAATGGATGAGCTATTTTGCGGTCTTCTTGACTACAGACTTTTTAGATAATAAGATACAGGAAGTGCATAGTGTCCAAGAAATTGAGCAGTCCTCTGTTCTATTTACTGGATCCTAATATTGGCACAAGATGTAGGGAGAGCAGAAATCCAGGAATTAGAAGATAGAAAAGAGTGTAACTTTGATTTGAAAGTGAAGATTCACCAAGCATTTGTAAGATACATGAAATGAAAATTGAAATTTGTGATGCTGAAGTTCAGTATGAAAATATAGACAGATGCAAGCAATAATATTTTATAATGATACAGTGTATTCATAAGTGTTTCTTTAAAAATAACAAATGCCTGCATGCACACACACACACACAGAGAGAGAGAGAGAGAGCATAAAATTAAATTCCAGTTTATTCAGTTTACAATTTATTTCAGTTTTTCCCCCAACATGAAAATTGGTGTTTAAATGTTTCTACAAATTCCACCTTAAATGTAATATGAAGTAAGTTCTCATGTATGTCCTGTGTATGAGTTGTGCTGTGTGTAAGTTACAATAAAAGTGTAAGAAATCTTAGGTTTTTAATTGATTAGCAGATGGTTAATTTAAACATCACTTAAGAAAACTTCCTAAAGATTATTATTAGATTGGTGAATACTGAAAAAATCTCTTAAGCTATAAGTGTTTTGAAGCAGTTTGTCTAATTAACATTAATTAACTCCCTACTGAAGTTACTACTGTTTCAATTTCAGCCTGCCAGTGCAATGGGCATAGCACTTGTGCAAATGAAACAAGCCTATGCAATCAGCCTTGTGCTAACTTAACTCGAGGGCTCCATTGTGAACAGTGTGTACATGGTTACTATGGCAATCCTGTCAATGGTGGAAAATGTAGCCGTAAGTATTGGTTACTTTAGAGTTTTTTTTATTACAAATCAAAGTATTTGGTCTCCAGTTCTTCTGTGTTTGCTTTTGTATTCATATTATTATTTAACTTTGTCTCATATTTCTCTTTTGTTGTTTGAATGTTGTGATATACCATTTGAAAATCCTTATATTAAATGGGGTCTTTGGTCACTTTTGGGTACAAAGAAATTTTTGTATTTAATCCTAGTTGACAGTGTGTTTACTTTCCTTCACATTCAGTGCAAGTTTCTTATAAACCAGTATACTCTAATAATTGTATGAAACTGGCTACTGGTTACCAAATATAAATGAGAAAGGATCTGTCATAGGTCACAGTTGATGGCAGTTTGTTGTAGATTAATGATTACTTTTCATCAGCCTTAGAATATGATGTTTACTGAGTTAAATGGCAACTGTCGACTTGTGCTTTAATAGTGGTTGACAGAGAGGATGGGGAGAGGGGGTGGGGGGAAGAATCAAACTGAGTTGCATTATGAAATAAAGGTAAGGGTGGGATTAAGTTCAGAAAAAAATGGGTCAAAATTAATTATCACAAAGCATAGAAAGTAGTGGTTCCTTTTGAGATGATAGAAGACAAGAATAGCAGGAAAGAAACTTAGTTGTTCTCTTATTAAAACTTAGTATGCAGTAGACTGTCTAAGCTCAAAGGAACTACTGCTAGTACAAACAGTCTAGCAGGAATTGAGGTTATTGTTATTATATGCTGTGCCAAATGCAGCCACCAGATGATCGGGGTTATGACTGAATATTGATTGATGTGATTATTTAATCTTGTAGAAAATTAAATTTGGTCAGACATTCTTAGCAAATGGGAAAGTAGCTGAAAGTTAATTTGTAAATGATAGGAGAGGTATATGTAATGAAACTCATTTAGTGGGATTGACGGATGAAACGTAGAAATTACTGCAAGCCATTTTGTGTTGTCTATTGGAAAGACTGTTCTATTGTATAAAGAGATTGGTATTTATAGACAGGGACTTTATTAAGGTTGTTGTGGCTCTGCTGAAGCACATTGTAGTAGGGGTTGAGGAAATTTGGGTGAAGAGGAATTCAATTCAAGTTGGAACAGAATGAAATTAAAGCTTTGTTATAGAATATTCTTTGCACATTTGAAGCCTTAAAAGATTTGTGTAGCAGGTTTGTACTGGGAGGCATTATACTTAATGATGTGTAATGGTGTAAAGTTGGGTATGTTCCAACTGAAGTCATTAATCATAGAAAATAGGAATTGAGCAATTTCATTGCAATACTTGGTGAGGGAATGATTATAGTAGCGATGGAAATTCAGTTTAACGCAGAAACTACTGTTTTGTGCAAGTTTGCTGACTGTTACCAAGGTAGAAGTACTGTGCATATGAGTTGTTTTTATGTGAACAGAGGGAGACCATTAACATTTTCTTTTCACTTTGGTTTTGTTCCTATTGATGCCATAGACATTATGGTCCGTCTAACATAGGAGAGGAAAATGTATGTTTTCATCAGTTTGCATATTGTATGGGTTGTTTTGCAGTGGAGTTGCTGTTAATATAGGTGATTACTGCAAACTATCTAAAAATTATAATCATGGCAGCTGGTACACTGGAGCCTAGGCTGGAATTTGGATCCATTGTCCAGAATTGTGGATTTTGTAAAGAAATATGTCAATAACTAGGTTGGAGGTATAGGAGAGTGAATAAATTTAACTTAAGTTCACAGTGTGGCTGGAATCAAGGTTGTCAGGAAAATTTAGAAAGCTGTTTTTTCATACAGTTAACATACGTATCATCTACAACTCTTCGTCACATCTACAACTCTTCGTCACAAGATTGAGAGAGTTTTGAATGAAATGTAAATATTTAGTTATATCAGTGTGTGTTTATTATCAGATGTTCCTTCATTATATCCTCTGCCTGTTATATCAGTTTTCCATCCTTCCTCAAATGTTACAATCACAGGAGCAACTGGTGTTCATTTTCAGTTCTGCCTCCTGCAGAGCCTATACAAGACCTAAAGCCAGCTGTTAAACAGTTTTTAATAAGGAGACATTTAATACTGCTGAGCATGGTGATTGAGTGGTAATGTTCTGGTCTCACTTTTGGGAGGACACTAGTTAGAATCCCTGTCCAGCCGTCCAGATTGGGTTTTCCATGGTTTTCCCAAATCACTCCAGGATGGTTCCTTCGAAAGGACATAGTTGAATTCTTCACTGTTCTTTGTTTCCAGTCCTTTCCTACACCTAATGACCTCATTAAGGTGTAAAGCTGAAAGCAAAAAAAAAAGTATACACTGATAAGTCAGCAAATGTTTGTCATTCCTTGGGCCAATGTCCTTTTTATGCCAGTTACAACAAATGCAGCATAAAATGTTCCTGCATAACATCAACATGGATGCAAAAACTGTCAAATCCTTTATTGTGTTTGTGTACCTTTGAAGAAAGTTGAATTGAAACAAGTACATAAAAAATAAGCTTATCACTTACTAAACTTAGAGAGGCAGGTGGCTAGGACTTAAAAATTAGTCAGGAAACTCTTAATCTTGCAGGATATAATGAAATTGTGTACTCAATCATGAATCATATTGAAATATTTGTACCTACATTAAATTATTTTCACTCACATGTTTCGGATTGTCGTACGTACATGTTTGACTTTGTAATTCTTTATCTTTGTCTTGTTGTCTTTTTACATAATAAATTTAATTGTGGAAAGATATTGGTTTCCTCAAGTAAATGAAATTTATAAATTATAATGATCATTTTGTTACAGCTTGTGAATGCAATGATCAAGGTACTGAATGTCACCCTGATACAGGAAAATGTTTCTGCACAACAAAAGGCATTGTAGGGGACCATTGTGAACATTGTGACACTCAAAATCATTATCTTGGGGATCCGACTAACAAAGGCTCCTGTTTCTGTAAGTAATTCAGTCATGTATGTGAAAAGTGTGTATGTCATTAGGTAACGTTCGTTGTGCACACACGTTCCGAGCCTAATGGCCCGTTTTTCTATTTGTGAGCAAGGCAGATGCCGAAATATTGTGTAGTTGTTTGTCAGCATTAGTGTTCTCTCATCGCATCCGTCCACTTTGGTGTGTGGTGGGTTAATTTCCCTTTCTTTTCTTATTTATATCGCCTAGCAGCCGCTTCCATTTTCCTTAGTTGCATCAAAAGTGTGTGTGTGATATATATACAGAGAGAATCCAGCTAGTAAATATAAAATACCATATAAAAACCATGACATCTTCATCACGTGCACCATCATGCATGCATTTGTGCTCTGAGATTTTCCATCTTCTGCAGCCAACAGCTAAAATCAGTCATTTTAATGATTTTCTGATAAGAATAAATTGACGATTTCAGATTTTAGTGTTATTGTTCTGCACTTCTTGCCTGCAAAACACTATTTGGCAAAATTTATAAATATGCTGAAGCACTGACTAATTATTGAATACTTTCTTATGTTCTAGAAAATTTCAGTGTGTTGTTGGAGGCAGGACTAAATTCTCATTTATGTGAAAAAGTGGGCTGCTGACCTGCAAGAATCCAAGCTAAAGTGTTTGTCCAATAATTTTTCATTCAAATATGCTTATAGTTGTTTAATGGAATTGAAGTTTATGGGTAACCTCAACTTGTATAATGTTGATAATTAAAACAATTATCATCGTCAGTGGAACATTAGGTATATCATCAAATTTACATTTGGATCATTATCCAGAATTCATCCATAAGAGCATAAAAGTAGTTAACGATTAATGTGGTTTATTATGAAAAACTGCTGCTCGCATGGCCATGATATCGATAGCCACAATATCATTGTCACACTCTTCGCCTTAGATCTTCTAACAATGTTATTCAATCAGTGGGAGAGAATCTTCGAAGATGAAATAACTGTTAAAGATAGTATAAAATGAATTTAATACATGGTACTTCTAACTTGCATTTATTTTAATTGAATTACTCATTGAAGAGAGTGAAACTTTTTTGATTGAGAAACTGATCTTCTGATTTTTTTCTTCTAGTCAAACCCTATAAATTAATACTGCATGAACTATTCTAAGCTCAGTTTTATATTTTTTTCCGTTCAGGTGATATTTACATTAGTATGAAATGTAATCTGTTCTATCCTCAATATCCTTGTGAAGTTTTGCAGGTCTGGCACATTCTCCTCCAGAGGCCATGCTTATTTTCAAAGGGAGGTGCCATTATTACCAGCTTGCTAGGCCTGCCATTGTTTTGATGGGGGGAAATGGACATGTTGCTATCTATCTGTGAAACGTGTAATTTGTGTTCTGTATGGTTATGTTTCTAATACTCATTCCAAATACTTCCTAAATATGCACCTGGCATTAATATGGCAACTACTTCTACCTCAATTACAATAAAAGAATAAAAAGTGCTCGGGGGGAGGGGGGGGCTTCAATGCAACCTGAAATTTCTGACTTTACAACTTTCCTTCATTTCACTTGATATGCTTCACACTATGTATTACTAGTTGAAATTGGTAATCATATGTTCAGTTCCCTTTTAGTGAAGTGGAAAAGCATTTAAATCTTTCAAAGTCAATCTAACTGGTTGAATGTGCTGATAAACATTTGTATTCACCCTTCATATTCTTTTTAAATAAACATTTTTGGAAAATTTATTCATGGGAAAATTATTCTTTTTTCTTATGACCTGTGAATTTTAAGATTACAGGCTTGTCTATTAACTGCAATCCACACTTTGCACATATCTTTGTCATGCTGCCCAGTCATGTTTATTTAATGCACCTTGCGTTTCATATTTGATAAAGTTGTAAAAATCAGTTATGTCACTGATTATTTTATTTTTATTTTCAGATGATCTGACAATTGATTATCAGTTTGCATTCAATCTATCGAAGAAAGAAGATCGTCACTACACTCAGATTAATTTCCGGAATAGCCCTCCAAAATCCGATGTTGATGCAGAATTCAGCATAACATGTTCTGTTCTGGCAAAGATGAACCTTACCGTAAAGACTGGTAAAATTCTTTTTATTTTATACATGTTTCGGATCTAGATTATTCATAATGTGTCAAGGATGAAAAAAAAAAAATTAGTTGGGTAGGTCAGTAGCCAGTACTAAACACATGTTTATTTGTACATTGATCCTTTCTCAAAAGTGGCCTAGTGTAATAACCAAGCTTGCAGTGGGGCGAGTGCAAAACCTTCAGTCTCAACTGTGACCGTGGATAACTTCAGCATTAGCTTTACTAATTTAATTTGGTCACCACTTAGCTTGATAAAACTCCAAACTGAGGAAGGGTAATAGATAATAATGTTCACAAGTCTATTGCTGGTAAATATTCACTATATTCTTGAAAGTTTAGCAAAGTCACAAACTGAAATGGCATCAAACAAATTCGATTAACAATTTTGAGCCAGACCAAACCCCATAGTTTCAAGTTCACCTTACTATCACATGGAAGCATTTCAAAGTTCGTCACACAATTCTACCGTTCGATTTGTTTGCTAACGACTGACACTGAAGTTACCCCGATGCACCAAATGGCGTAAAATGCTGCTTCAAAACTACATAGTTACTTTCTAACTGAGACTTAAGACTAAGCGAGCCTACAATTATGCCAAAATGGTAGCACAGTAGTGCTCGAAATGAAACTTGCTGGCCGACTGCGGGAGGATGAGGAAAATTCTGGACTAATATTTATAGAAACGTGGCATGGGAACACAACTGCTTCCTGGTTTCTCATGAGAATTTCGAGAATAGCAAGATTTTCTAAAAAGCATTAATTTATATTCTTATGAAAACTTTTGTAGGTTCAATAGTTTAGACATAAAAAAAATCATTTACTGCCATACCCCAAACCTGTTAATAACTTTCATCATTTTGCAATTATGAAACTGAAACAACTTGTATTTTGCTTCTACTTATCTGTTCTTTCATTTACTATTAAGCAAAACATGTTTACTATTATCAAAAGGTGAAATAAAATTTCTAATCCAAAAACAGAATCTAACTAATTAATATTTCAGAAGTTATTGAAACTATCAATCTGAAAGTAGCTTTAAACAATTCTATGTACATCAAAAACAATTACTGAACAAATTTAAAGTCTCTAACTGCCTTCTTCGATTTACTATAAATTTTCGAAATATCACTCCAGGTGAATGCTTGAGAATATTGTAATAGAAAATCCTATCTCAAAACTGTAAAAATCTGATTTCTCACTTGAATTAATTTAATAACTGCAATGCAATACAGTTCAATTTAGCTTGTGGTTCTGAGAACAAATTTTGTCACGCAGTTACAAAATTTTTAAGTTACCTGACACTAGCTCAAAAATATTTAATAGTAACAAGCATTTGCCTGCTGCTTCACACACAGGTGCTTTGTATGTGTAAAAATTCTTTATTGATTTTATTCTATTTGTAAATATTAGTGTGGAGAGGCATGAATTGTAAATGTCTTCTGAAAACTTTCTTTTTTTTAACTGAGAGTTTTGTTTTATTCATATTATAATGTAATATGTAGAAAAGCTCACCTCCTATGTATTGAGAGCTATCTGAACAGCAACTGATACATCAGGGAGTTTTTAGAGCCTGAGGCACTGCTCCTCCTGTGGGCAGCATCACATGCCATACTTCAGCAGGACAGTGCCTGGCCACACATGGTGAAGAATGAGCAAGCCTTCTACTAAGAGCAGCTGGTACCACTGCTTCCTTAGCCTACAGTTTCACCTGACATCTCACCCATCGAACATGTCTAGAATATGACTGGTCAGCAATTTGTTCATTCTGGTCTTCCTGCAACCATTGTGAATGCTCTGTGGATGTGCCTATAAACCGAAGGGCATTCTCCTGCAGTATATCCAGGCTCTTGTTGATTATTATGCCACAATTTCTAGAGGCTCTGATTGCAGCACATGGCGGCTTCACACTGTACCTAATTCTCATGGTCAAAGTGCGTATCATCATCATCATCGTCGTCATCATCATTGTCAGTTTTCTGCCCTAGGGCAGTTTTTCACTTGGCTGCCCTCCATACTCTTCTGTCTTCTGCCTTTCTCTTAAGGCCCATTTAGTTGCCATTTTCCTTGATGTTGTCTGTAATTTTGCACCTCCTTCTTCCTGTTATTCTCCTCCCACAAACTACACCTTCCAAGGCGTCTTTTATCAGGCACTTCCCTCTCAGCAAGTGTCCCATCCAGTTCTTCTTTCTCTCTTTTATGACTTGGGGTATTTTTCTCCTTTCACTAACCCTTTCCAGCACTTCAACATTATTTATTTTATCCAACCAGCTTATCCTATCCATTCTCCTCCACATCCACATCTCAAAGGCTTCTAACCGGTTTTCATCTTCTCGTCTCAGTGTCCACGTCTCTGCCCCATAAAGAGCGACACTCCATACAAAACATTGTCCAAGTCTTTTCCTGAGTGCTTTGTCTATGTTTCCACTTAGTATCTGCCTTTTCCTATTAAATGCTTCCTTCACTACGGCCATGCGAGTTTTTACCTGTTGGTGGCATCTCATATATTCGGTGATTGTACTCTTAAGATATTTTAATGATCTTACTTGACTGATATCAGCTCTTCCTAACTTAATATTTATTATTTTTCTTCCTTTTCCAATCACCATACTCTTAGTTTTTGCTGTATCGATTTTCGTTCCAAACTCTTCACAAGTTTCGTCTAGATCTTTCAGCATTCTGTTTAGAGTTTGTTCACTTTCTGCTAATAAGACCATATCATCAGCAAATCGTATGCACTCTATTCTCTTGTCACCAGTACGTTCTCCTCTTTTTCCATTTAAGCATTTTCCAATAATTTCTTCTAGGTATAAATTGAACAGGAAGAGAGCAGTTAAGGCAATTTAGAAATCAAATAAATAGGAAATGCAAAATAGCAAAAGAAAAATGGCTACAAGAAAAATGTGGAGAAGTAGAAAAGGAAATGGTCATAGGTAAAGTAGATGTTGCATATAGAAACATCAAACAGAATTTTGGAGAAATGAAGAAAAGAGGTATGAACATTAAAGCTGCCAATGAGAAACCTCTTTTAAGCTCAGAAGATAGAGCTAACCGATGGAAAGAATACATTGAGAAACTGTATGTTGGGGACGACTTGAACAATAGTGTAATGGAAAAGGAAGGCGATGTCGACATTGATGACTCAGGAGATCCTGTTTTGAGGAAAGACTTTAACAAAGCTCTGAATGACTTGAAGGCAAATAAGGCAGTTGGAATTGATGAGATCCCTGCAGAGCTTCTTAAATCCCTAGGCGAGGAATGAATCGAAAGATTATTCAAGATGATATCAAAAAGTTATGAAACAGGAGAAATTCCAACTGATTTTAATAAAAATATCATCTTCACACTTCCAAAGAAAGCACAAGCCGAAAAAATGTGAAAATTATCGCACCATTAGTCTAACAACACATGCTTCAAAATGATTGACCAGAATAATATACAGAAGGATGGAAAGGGTAGTTGAAGAGATAGTAGGTGAAGATCAGTTTGGGTTTAGTAAAAATTACGGTACAAGGGAAGCGATTCTGTCTCTAAGATTAATACTTGAAGGGTGGATCAAGAAAAACAAAGATACTTTTATGGCATTTGTTGATTTAGAAAAAGCTTTTGATAATGTTTGGTGGGACAAGATGTTCAAAATTTGAAAGAAGTCAGGTCTAAAGTATCGAGATAGAAGAATACTCTATAAACTATATAAGAATCAGGTGGCTATAATAAAAGTAGAGAATCACGAGAGACATGCATTAGTTAAAAAGGGTGTGAGACAAGGCTGTTGTCTATCACCGTTAATATTCAACTTGTATGTAGAAGAAGCAATGAAGAAAATCAAAGAAAAATTTCCATGTGGCGTAAGTTTTCAGGGAGAAAAAAATCAGTATGCTACAATTTGCTGATGACATTGTCTTGTTAGCAGAGAGGGCTGATGATATTGAGAAGTTACTGAATGGTGTGAACAAAATATTGAAGGAAGATTTTGGACTGAATATAAATCAAAGCAAGACAAAAGTGATGAAATGCAGCAGAAATGATACCAATATTATTGGATTAAATATAAAAATAGGATCGGATGCAATAGGAGAAGTAAGAGAATTCTGTTACTTGGGAAGTAAAATTACAACCGATGGCCGAAGCAGGAATGATATTAAAAGCAGAATAGCACTAGCAAAAAGAGCCTTCATGAAAAAGAGAAACCTTTTAGTTTCAAATATTGATCTAGGAATCAGAAAGAACTTTTTAAAACTCTTTGTGTGGAGCACAGCACTTTATGGCAGCGAAACATGGACTTTAGGAATACCGGAAAGAAAGAAAATTGAAGCATTTGAAATGTGTTGCTACAGAAGAATGCTGAAAATTAAGTGGACAGACAAAGTAAGAAACGAATGAATTTTGGAAATGATGGGTGAGAAAAGAAGTTTGTGGAAGAAGCTTACAGATAGAAGAGACAGGCTGGTAGGTCATATTTTGAGACATGCTGGATTGGTTAATTTGTTAGTGGAGGGAACAGTCGAAGGTAAGAACTGTAGAGGAAGACAGAGATTAGAATATTTGAAGCAGATAATTGAGGACGTGGGTTGTAAGGGGTATGTAGAAATGAAGAGGTTAGCACAGGATAGGAAGGGATGGAGGATTGCATGAAACCAGTCGGAAGATTGACGACAGCAAAAAAAAAAAAAAAAAAAAAAAAAAAACCATGGTCAATAATGGTAACAACCTTGTCTTACTCCTCTCCCAATGCTGCTTTCTTACGACATCTCGTTTCCAATCTTTATTCATACTTTCTGTTGTAAATATAGGTTCTGTATCAACCTACTCTCGTTCCAATATACACCTTTCCTCTCCAAGATATCCATCAGCTTTTTCCATTGCACCCTATCAAAAACTTTTTCCAAGTCAATAAAGATGGCATAAATATCTCTTCCTTTCTCAATATATCTTTCTCCTGAGATTCTTAACAGGCCAATAGCATCTCGTTCTTTTTCCTTTCCTAAATCCAAACTGTTCTTCTCCAATCCATCTAACTATCCATATAGCCTTCTGTTCAGCACTCTCAGTAACACTTTGGTTGCATCTGAAATTAGGCCGATCGTCCTATGCTCTTCAATTTTATTGGCATTCTTTTTTTCTGAATTGGTATCATTACCGTTGTGAGAAAGTCATCTGGCCATTCCCCTTTGTCATATATCTCATTAAAAAGGTATACTATCTCCCTTCTACCTTTGTTTCCTAACCTCTTCGACACTTCTGCAGGCAAATTATCTATTCCGCATGCCTTCCTATTCTTCATCTCCTTCAGAGCCTTTTCTACATATGTCTCTAGGATCTCATACCCATTTCCATCTTCTGTTACCTGTGCCTCTTCTTCAATTTCACTTGGTATTTGATCACCCTTATATAAGCATTCAATATATTCTTGCCACCTACTCAGCACCTCATGTGGTTCTCTGGTTAATATGCCATCTTCTCTTCCTATTTCCATGCTGTTCTTGTTTCTCTTCCTTTCAAAGGCTATCACAGAAGCCATTTTGTACATCATTTGATATTTTCGCCCTTTCTCCATTTTTTCTATTTCTTCGTATTTTTCCTTCATCCATCTTTCTCTTGCATGTTCAGTTTCTCTTCTTAGTCCATTGTTCAGTTTCCTATACCTCTTTCTTCCTTCTTCATTTCCAGAATTTTTCCACTTCCTCCATTCTTTCATCTTTTCCAGAATTTTTTGTTACTCATTGTTTCCTGGTACTTTTGGACTCTCTAATTCCTAGTGTTTCTTTGGCAGCTGTCTTGAGCCCTTCCCTCATTTTTTTTTTTTTTTTTTTATTTATACTTTCTTCAAATTTTCCTCCTTCATAGTTTTGCACAAACTTTTCTTCCAGCTCCAAAGTCTTACCTTCTTCCTTTAGTGTTTCTAAGTTTAGCATTTCTCTTCACTTTTTTTCAACTTTACCTGTATTTCTCCTGCTACAAGGTTGTGATCTGAATTTATGTCTGCTCCTGGATAGGCTTTAGCATTCTTCAGACAGTTTCTAAACCTTTTTTGTATCTGAATATAGTCCAGATGGTACCTTTCTCTATTTAAATTAGAGATCCATGTATAACGTCTCCTTTTGTGATTTTCAGATAGGGTGTTATCCACCACTAGTGAATTTTCTTTACAAAAGTTAATTAGTCTTTCACCCCTCTCGTTTCTTATCCCTAATCCAAATTTTCCTATTATATCTTTTTGTTTTCCTTCACCTACTACTGCATTCCATTCTCCCGTAATGCTGACACAAGCATTTCTATTTTCTTTCTCAATAAGTTCTTCCATCTTCACATAATATTCTTCTACCTGCTCATCTCTATGCTGGCTAGTTGGCATATATGCCTGTATTAATACTATATCTTTTGTACTGCCCTATATCATCAATATATTGCACATTCACAACCTTGTTTTTCAGTTTCTTTCTTATCATTATACCCACTCCATTTTCATCATTCTTCTCTTCTCCCAAATAGAAAAACTTACAATCTCCACTTTTTACCTCGCCGTTTCCTCCCCATCTCACTTCACACATGTCAAGTGCATCTAAAGATTCTTACTCATCTCCTGTTTTGCATTTTCTAGCCTGCCTGCAATAGTGTTCTTACATCCCATGTTTTAATCCTTATCGTTTCTTCCTTTTTTCATCCAAAGTGCATATGTAGTTCTGTAATTCTAATCATTTGTGTATTGTAACTTCCCTAATCTGTGGAATAAATTTAATTGTAGTTATTACATGAGTCCTTGAGTTTACAATTTTCGCAAACAGTAGTGTAGTTAGCTGGTTTATTATTGCACAAGAAATATTGTTGGATAGTCTTGGAGCATATAATGGTGGAAATTACTTTGCAGAAATGCTGTTTTCGATGATCATGCTTGCATAGAAAACTAAGCATATTTTACTAACATGTTTGCAATCAGTCTTCAAACTCATTAGCTTGTTTCTGTAAAGCTTAAGTTTTATACTTTTAGAGTGGCGAAGAATTAAAACAAATTTAACAGCTTTACAATACTTGATAATGTTATTATACAGCTGGATTTGTACACTCAGAAACTGTCACCAAAACACTAATTTAGATAGCCCTGTTGTTTCTTCTCACCCTTGATGAATTCTGGAAAGTAAGGAAGTAAGTTACTTTATAATTGTGTATTTTAATAGCCCCTATGATTTTGTTTTTGATAACTAACTTTCAGTATTCATGAAGGTAATCACATTAGTAATTTTTGGATGGACAAATTTTAGAGAAGATTTTTCATCAAGAGATTGTGGCATTTTTGTTATTCATGTATCTCTTGTCTAGAAATTAGTCGTTGTTGTGGTTAGCAGGTTCAGTAATATATATATGGCCACCAGGGAAAATAAGTCTTACTCATTTAATTTGGAACTCTTAAATGTTGTTCCCAAATACGACAGAAATATGTTCAGTTTAAGATCCAAAGCTGCAAATACTTATTAGATATTATTTGGTTAATAGTTTTTAGTCATTTATACATCATAACATGCTTATTGTATGCAGGAATAAGTATGATAATGCATGCATAATAACAATATGGTTTGATATAATTCAAAGCCAC
Organism: Vandiemenella viatica; assembly: GCA_031002005.1. NCBI lineage: Eukaryota > Metazoa > Arthropoda > Insecta > Orthoptera > Morabidae > Vandiemenella > Vandiemenella viatica. The sequence continues at coordinate 120,671 of JARYHS010010489.1, forward strand.
TTTAATAAATCAATCCAACTGACAGTTGAATATCTTACAGGAACATTTGGTTCCAAGAACGCACATCTTTGTAAATGTAATCAAATGTATACTAAACTACTTATAACAAATGATTTCACGAGCCAGTTTGTAAAACTTACTGTGAGAGCATAACCAAAGAATCCCACACCACACCTTGTCTAAGAGCAGGGCCGGCACTAGGAATTTCGGGCCCCGGGTAAAATGGGTGACCTTTTTTTTAGCTCTCCAAACTAGCCGGGCGACAATAAACAAATATAAATGCAAGAAATCATGAAAACATCAACAATGCTATTGCTGCTTTAACCCGTGTATATGGGCAAATTATATGTTTAGGAGATAGTGTCAGTTATGCTGCAAGGTGCGGTATTTTGAAAATGATTATCAGATATTGCAAATACATTTAGAAATAGTTCAGATAATAAATTTTGAAGATGCATAATAAGAACATTGTTTGATGTTTAAAAATAACTAAAGCAACTAAAGAACTGACATGATTTTTTTTTCTGAAGATCGTGGTAATGCCGTGTAACAGCCATGATCATCATACATTTGAGCCGTTGCAATAATTGGATATCATTATTATTTCTCTGTTGAATTACAGTAAATATTATCGTAAAAAAAATTAAAAAATTCTTTCTCTCTGTCAATCGTGTAGAAAAAAACTATGTGAAATCTGCAACTTGATGAAAAATTATCATGGATACATGTGTTCTAGTGTGTGAAAAGTGAATGTGCCAAAAGAAAGAATTTAAAATGTCCCTGTTGAGAATTTTGGCATGAATGAGGGAGGTTAATGCATCAGCACAGACCACCTACCAAGAATAATCATCCTAGCTGCTCCACTCCATATCCAGCATCTGGTCTGTTGTCTGCCCCTAATAAGAGTAACTTGTATGTAGAAGAAGCAATGAAGAAAGTCAAAGAAAAATTTCCATGCGGCATAAGTTTTCAGGGAGAAAAAATCAGTATGCTACGATTTGCTGATGACATTGTCTTGTTAGCAGAGAGGGCTGAGAATATTGAGAAGTTATTGAATGGCATGAACAAAATACTGAAGGAAGATTTCGGACTGAATATAAATCAAAGTAAGACAAAAGTGATGAAATGTAGCAGAAATGTTACCAATCGTAGCAGATTAAATATAAAAATAGGATCCGATGCTATAGGAGAAGTGAGAGAGTTCTGTTACTTGGGAAGCAAAATTACAACCGATGGCCGAAGCAGGAATGATGTTAAAAGCAGAATAGCGCTAGCAAAAAGAGCCTTCATGAAAAAGAGAAACCTTTTAGTTTCAAATATTGATCTAGGAATTAGAAAGAACTTTTTAAAACTCTATGTGTGGAGCACAGCACTTTACGGTAGCGAAACATGGACTTTAGGAATACCGGAAAGAAAGAAACTTGAAGCATTTGAAATGTGGTGCTACAGAAGAATGCTAAAAATTAGGTGGACAGACAAAGTAAGAAATGAACGAGTTTTGGAAATGATGGGTGAGAAAAGAAGTTTATGGAAGAAGCTTACAGGAAGAAGAGACAGGCTTTTAGGTCATATTTTGAGACATGCTGGATTGGTTAATTTGTTAGTAGAGGGAACAGTCGAAGGTAAGAACTGTAGAGGTAGACAGAGATTAGAATATATGAAGCAGATAATTGAGGACGTGGGTTGTAAGGGGTATGTAGAAACGAAAAGGTTAGCACAAGATAGGAAGGGATGGAGGATTGCATCAAACCAGTCGGAAGACTGACGACAGCAAAAAAAAAATAAGAGTAACAGCCTGGTGGAAGGTTAGATAAGGAGCCGCAGTGGGAAACAATGCTGGGTGTTCAAAACTTTAATATTGATAGGTGGATTTCTGGGCCTAAATGGGAGAAGATTTTTTAAAAGGGAAACGGGTAGTAATGTTAAAATTAGATGGTGATGGAGTATCATGTGTAAATACCTTGTTCACTCGACTATTTACCTGAGAAAATTATAGTAAGGTTCAGCCTTGAGTCTCCTAATATGTCTAGAACACTTTCTGCAATAAAAGTTGTATTTGTGCAAAATCATTTCTGATTCTTTCTGTCTTGCCATCTGGATACGTGAGAAATTTCTCACTTAAATCTGGTTACAGTTCCTTTTAGGATGGACACAGGCAAACAGTTTATAGGATGGACACAGGCAAACAGTTTATCCCAGCAGCTTATCCTATCCAGTGACAGAACATGCCAGTACCCACAAGTTGACAATTTAAACAACAGTTTTACAGTAACAGCTGACAGAATTTTATCTGAAACCACAAGCTCCCCTGAACTCAGCAGATAGGAATTTGCTTACCAACATATCTTGACAACATACATCCTCCTGGCCTCATTCTCTGATAAGACTTGTCCAGTAGACTCTTATTATTTGTTCACACTTTATAGTATTAAATTAATATTTTCTAAATTTTATTAATTTTTAATGTTATTATTATTAATAGTTATATCCTCTCACATTAATTACTTCCCCCACTTTCAACGATATATTTCTTCAGAATTATTAATTCTTGATTCAGTACTTTCCTACTCCCCTCCTCCCTCAACCAGCACCCAAGGCTGTGTGTGAATAATAATGAGCAATAGAATGTTATAAGGCAATGAAACTAAGGAAGGATAGTGAAATAAGATCCAACACTTGATGGTGGCTGGGAACAACAGACACAAAAAAGACAAACAGATATAATGCAATATTTTGGTGTTAAACTTTATTCTTGCAAGTAGATGAGATACTAGGTGAGATCAGATGTGCACACACTGATGTCCACTTGATGAATGGAGGACTCAGGTGGCATGGCGTAGGTGGTGATGGAGGGGAGTTCTGGAAGCATATTATCATTGAAAGTGGGGGAATGTCACCAACAAAGTTAACATGTGAGGATATTTAAAAAAAAAAAAATAATACAAGATGTCTAAATGTTAACAATAGTAGCAGTAAGTGCTACTGGGAGGGTCTTATTGGAGGTTGTGGCCAGGAGGATGTCTGGTGTCAAGAATATTTTGGTAAGCTAGTTCCCATCTGTGGGATTCAGTGAAAGTTGCAAAGTTGGGGAAAACAGCAGAGGTGTGTGAATCGATGTATGAGGTGTGTTGTAGTGCCCATAGTGTGTCCCTGTGGTTGGATTTGGGTAGCTGGTGGTAGTCGGATGCTTGCTGCAAGTTTAGAATGGTTTGTATAATAGTTTGTGGGAATTGCAAGGTAAGTATTTATGAACCAATTGGGTGGTATGATGAAGCATGTGTGAGTGGCAATGGGCAGAATTTTGTGGAGAATGGTGTGCGTCCCGGGAAAGGAACGTAGAAGGTCATGCCTATGATGAAGGATTAAGTTAATGGACTTGATGAAATCAGGACTGTTGTTAGTTGTAAGAGTTATGACATAGCAGTAGTTGTGTAGAGGGAGGGTTGTACCATGGAAGATTTGTTTGTGTGCTAAAGGGGTAACTGCAGGAGATGCAAGTTTGGGACTGGTTTTGGGTTTATCTTGAGAGATATTCTTAAACAGAACAGATGCATCTACCATGGATTGCCAAGCTGCGTGGAAAGGAATGTTTTGTTTGTAAGGGATGGTACCTGTTAAATAGAAGGTATTCTTGTAGATCTGAAGATTTGTTGGTTTGTTGTGAACAGAGTTATGTAGGTCCACATTCTGTAAGGAAATGTCAACATCAAAAAAAGTGACATGGTAGTATGGTGATGGAGTGACTGTTATTTAGGGAGTTGAGAAAGTCTGGTAGGTGATTTTCATTGAGAGTCCAGATCATAAAAATATCTGAATCACAGAAGAGGTTTGATGGAGATTACCACACACTTAGTGAAATTGTTCTCCACATTTTTGTGTAGGTTTTGGTTTTTGGGAGACCATAATTGATGGATACATGTGTCAGAGATTCTTTTACAGGTTAATAAAATGTTATGCACGAATGTTACCTGCAGAATCAGGCAGTGGTTGTTACTGCAATCAGTGGTAAGATTGGAAATTCAGTGTATTATCATCTAGGTGAAGGATTTAAACTTGTAGGTAAAATGGGTACAGTCCTTCACCATGCTTTACTTGCCATCACATTAATAGTTTGTCTGCACTGTACATTGATTCTCTTTTTCCTCCAGATTCATCCTTTTTCTGTGTTCACTTGAGTACTACCATTGTTGTGCAATGTTAGACAAATTCTGGCAAACACTTTTTAATTGGGGTTTGTGCACTTTACTAAGTGTTAGTAGTTCTCTGCTACAGTAGCAACAATGGTATTGCAATTTCGGAAGTCATAAGTAAGCAATACATCTACATACTCCATACCAGTGTAGATGTGTGCCATTTTGAATAGTGTGTCCTCTCTAGTAATGAAATAATAAACTGAAAGCCTTAATATCACAACCAACATCAAATGTTTAAGTAAGCAATAACCATTCATCTGTAAATATTCCCATGGTAGTGCATCACTGCCTCAGTTCTTCATCTGTGGAATGATTAAGTTTCTTAACATTGTTTTGCACACCTCATTGTGAGAGGACAGGAAAGTATTGTATATATTAAAGCATCTCTATCTTAGAAACCATTGCATTTAGTATAATATGATAATTAAAAGCAAAATTGTTTGAGTTTGCATGGAACCTTACTGAAACAATGGAAAGGAAACCTATCACTTCGAAAAATTTAAAGGTAGGAGGGTGGTGATAGAAGATAAATTTAAATTACGACATTTTGGGTGGCCCTACAGTCATATGACAGAGTATGAAAAACATCACAGGGTCCAGTCGTGGTCCAGGTTCTAAACCTTACCATATGACCTGCATGTCTTTGCAACATGCTTCATATGCCACTTGAAATGTTGCTTATCTGTTTTCATGGGGTTTTTCTCTTTTTTTTTTTTCTCTGTCCTCGTGTCCCCGGAATATTAAAGTGATAGATTTTATATAATGATCTGTGTCTATATTCATTTACTTTTTACTTTCCCCATGTTCGTTCATAGTCTTCTTCCTGATTTGAATATTCCAAACCATCCTCCCCCAACTTTCACAGTGGCACAGATGACATTTGCACAATTACTAGTTAGTTACTCTCCAGCTCCCACACTGTGCGCTCTATCTACTCCTGCTGATAGGGTTTAAATTTAAAAATTTTGTTTTGATGTTTGTTCCCCCCACCCCCCTCCTTCTGTCCTCCTCCTTTCTGCTATCCTTATATTATCATTCATTCCAATGAAAATTACACTTATAGCAATAAAATAAGGATGTGCTCTTTTCTTTCCAGCAAATAATGTGGAGAAGCCAATCCTAAGCAATCACAACTGTACAAATTATCGTTATCGTTTTAACAAGGCTGAACACAATTTTGGCACTTTGGACAATGTGACATTGACAACATTTTATGTTTACGTGTATGACTTTCGACCTCCGCTGTGGATACAGGTTTCTTTCTCCCAAAATCCCAAACCTAACTTACAGCAGTTCTTCATAACATTTTCAATGTAAGTTTTTAAAAAAAAAAAAAAAAAAAAAAAAATAAAGTTAAAAAATAATTACTGCTTTTTGTGAAATATTATTACTTTTAATTAGACATCCTTTTGAGAAAATTTGCTAATAAGTATGTTTCTATTATTTCAGATGCATTTTGTTGTTACTTCTGGTTGCTGCTATTTTGTGGAAAATAAGCAGAAATATGACATGTATAGGAGACGCCAGGTCTGATTAAATAAAAAATTATATGGTATAATAAATTATATACATCATTATCATTATCAGCCAGTCATTATCAGTCATTTTCTGATGTGGCCTCTTAAAGTCACGATTTCAGATATAACTTGAGCAGTTTCCTCCAGGTCACACTATCTTGGGCGATCCTCTGCTAGTTAACTCCGACAAACCTGAGTATGTCCTTTTCCCATCGGTCGGGTGGTCTTCCTCTCGGTGTGGGGTGATCTCTTGGGCTCTATTCTAACACTGTTTTTGTCCGCCTCTGGTCTTTTCTACACACAATATGGCCAGCCCATTTCCACTTCAAGGACGCTGTCTGCTCTAAGATGTCTGTGAACTCTTTAACTGACCTAATTTCAGTTGTTCTTTTCTCGCTAAGCCTAGCATTGACCTCTTGGACAACCCTTAGTTTACCTTTAGTAAATTCATTTAAAGTCTAGGTCTCGCAGCCGTATGTCAGCACAGGAAGAATGCATAGACTATTTGCTTTAGATTTGTGGGCATTTTAGATTTCATGATAATAGAATGCCTCCCAAATACTTGCCATCCCAGCTTGATGAGACAGAAAATTTTAGGTCTTACGTCATCTCTCATATTTACAAACCAAGATAAATTTACCCGCTGACATTTTCAAAAGATTCATTTTCTAGTTCTACACTACCCACTGTGGCCAATTTGTTAGATATATTTTTTGTTTTTGAGAGATTCATTCTTAGGCAAATTGCATTACATTTGGAAGTGAGGTCGATAACCAAGGTTTGGAGTTCATCTAGGTCATTAGCAACAGCTGTGATGTCATCATCAGATCTCAAGTTGTTAAATCTTCTACATTGATTCTAATTCCCTTTTCCATCCATTCTAGCTTTGACATTTCCATCTCCAAGAAAGCTGAAAATAACTTTGGAGAGATGTGATTATTTTGTTTAACATCTCTTTTGATGCGGAACTCGGTTGGTTCTGTAACATTGACAAAGGTGACATAGACGTTATGGAGCATTCTGATATAGCTGTAGCCACACCATGTTCATTTAAGGCTTGCAGGACAGCAGAACTTATTGTATCAAATATCTTTTCGAAATCTTCAAAGGTTACATACACAAAGAGGCATCTGGTATTCTTTTGCACAGCTAATTAGTTCTTACAGTGCAAGAATGTGTTCAGTTGTGCTAAAGCTGCTGCGGAATCCTGCTTGCTCAATGGGTTGGGCAGAATCAAGGGTAAAACTGATTCAGTTCAACAAGATGTTTGTAAAAACTTTGTACCGAACAACCAACAAGCATACAGGTCAGTAGTTTTTGATGTTATGAATACTTCCCTTTTTTGTGTAGCAGAATGATTTTAGCATTATTCCATGAAGAAGGGATGGATGGCTTGTGTATGCAGTAAGAGAAGACTTTAGCCAAGTGATTGATAGTTTGTTCGCCAACTAGCTTCAAACTATCAAACGAGAGACCATCGTCATCAGCGGTCATTCTTTTTTCATGTTATCTATAGCATAACTGACTTCAGATGGAAGTTTTACACAGTTCAGAATATTCTGCAATGTCATAACAAGACCGAATCTTCATTTCCCTCCTCTTGTTCAGTCGATTTTTTGTTTTATTTACGAATTTCCTCTTTTGGATATTGTTGTGACATATACATGGTTCTGAATAATTCATGTTATATCTGAAAAAAAAAAAAAAGTTACACAGCCTATATTGGAAACTAACAGAGAAACAAACATAACGAGGTATGTGCAGCTTTGAATCTTGATGCTACAAGGACATTTATCAGTGGTGTTCCAGTTGATACCCCAAAGCATATAGAAAATTGAACTGTCTTGACCCAACACCAAACTGCTGGGATGAGCAAATTTACTTTATGATGAATGGTGATGTGCATAAACTTTTCACAAAATAATTTAAATACATCATGGAGCTGCTTCCTGTGTCCTATTTTTAAGATATTCTGGTGAATTGTACATCAGTCTAAAAGAGTGAATAGAAGTGAGACATATTGTTGGGATCAGACACGAGAAATAGCTTAGTTAAGGGTGAGAGGTATTATGTAGATTGTACTGGGATGTGCTAATTAATAATTGGTGGTTGTTAATCAGCCTAGATTAAACTTGCCTGTGAGGCATGTTAACATAAAGCTGGAGAATATTGCTGACAGCTTTAAAATCTCTTTAGTTTACTGTCCCAGTTGGTCCAATCAAGAGGTGGGGTTTCATTCATCCATCATCATCATCTTAATCCAGATCAGTTGCTAAATAATGTGGCTTCTTAAGTGTCATGGGTTCAGGTAGAACTTGAGTAGTCTTCTCTAGGTCGAACGGTCTTGAGCGATCCTCTGGCAGTTAACCGTGCATATGTCCTCGTCGTGGTCTTCCTCTCGGTCTGTGAGAATCTCTTTGGCCCCACTCTAAAACTGTTTTTGCCAATTAATGGTCTTTCCTCCTAGCAATATGGCCAGCCCACTGCCATTTCAAGGAGGCTGTTTTTTCCAAGATGTCTTGTCCATTCATTATTTGTAATATCTGTTAAACAATAAATTTGTTGGGTAATTTTTGTTGGTGGTTAAATTCCAAGAGTATCGGAGGTTAAGAATTTATAACTAATGGATCCACATACATATAGTTACTCTATCATCCATAATCTGGCATTTGTGATAAGACCCTTGATTTTACAGAGCAAGATTTTTTCACAACTTGCTATATTTGTATATCCATGCATGAACTGTCTGATTACAAGGATTTATACATGTACTAGTTTATGTTTATTGGGGATAAGTTAATTGCAAGCTTCATTTCATACATAACATGATATGGCAGGTAACTTTACTGAATTTAGTTTGGTAATTGATTTGGTGCAAGGTAGTTGGTATTTATTTCATTATCTTCAGTTAAGGAGAAATACAATCTTCCATTGTAATTTATGTAATAGTAAATTGTGGCTGTATCTATTAATGCTAATGATTTCTCAAAGCATACACGTATTTTCTTCAAATGGAATTTTAAATTGTGTGCTGGACATCTGTTTAAGAATAAATTTTGTATTGAATACATTTAGCATATTTTGTAGGCTTAACCACCAATGTGTTTGCATGCATTAATAGACTCCTACACTGGATCAGGCAGGTTCAACAGACTTTAAGTACAAAGTGCAGGCCTTGTGTACCGGCCGTCATAATGGCTCTTTTTAGGCAGTTTTCCATAATCACATAGGCATATTGTGTAATAGCCCCAGCTCTCCACCTCATAAACTACACATTTCATAAACAAAAATGCGTTCTATTTCAAAAGCATAAGGTATTGCTTTCGCATACAGATGGCAACCCATCTGTTCCCTGTCAAAACTACGACAACATAGCAGACTTATAGTAGATGGTGCTTCGCTTTCAAATAATATTTATGATTATCTTTTTCCTATAAACGTTTGGTTGAATGACTTATAAGGTGTATGTTGTCTGTTTCTCCTAAACATTAATATATATGGAAAGTAAAGATAAAATACAGCCAACACTCACCAATGTTGCTGGGGGGGGAGTGCATCAGCAATGAAAAAATATGCCACAAGCACAAAGAAACCTGAATAAGGGCACAGTGTGGAGTGTTTTCTATTGCTGCTACCTTTCTTCCTTTGAACTTTGGTGACTGATGAGTGTATTTATCTTTCCTTTGTGTATTAATATTGCTTCATGGAATTTTTTCTTATTCCATTGTTGCTGAGATTGTCTGCCAAACAGTAGTTATACAAAGCACCCTGCAATTCCTGCTCTTGTGCTGTTGCATAAAAGCATATTAGTTTTATGGCACCATATATATTTTCAGTTTTGTTTCTTTCTTATTTATATCTGGAACCTAAAACTATTGATTTCTATTTATTTTGTATAATAATTGAAACCCCACAAATAGCCTCCTGTTTCATGGCATTCAACTACATATAATATAACATTTTTCCTCCTCTGAGTATTTTCGATTTTCTTCATTTTATGTTACAGTTACAGTGTCCTTTTTTTTTGTTATTTTTTCTGTTTATTTCGTCTCGTTTATTGCTTACTAGCTGTTACCCGCAACTTCGTACACATAGAATTGGATAGCTAAAATTGGATACACAAAGCTGAAAGTTACCTAACATATGTCGGCATAATATGACGGGAACGCTATCGATATACCATTCTACAATCGAACCTTTCTCATTTATTCATATCGGAAAAAAGTATCCTATTACGTTCCTAATGATACAAAGTATTTCGGTATAATCTGTAAACACATATAGTTGTCAAAATATATATAAAACAAAAAGATGGAGACTTACTTTCATTTATATAATATTATAGTTTAGATCATACAAAAACTGCCTGTGGAACCACTATACCCTGAATAAAGTAAACGCTTAGGGCGCTATTCTATCGCCAAAGATTTGCCAGAACATGGTATCTTTACTACAAAATCCTAGGCTTTGCTCAAACTATGAAAAACAATTCATAAAACTTTTTGCTCCCAGTGGGGTGTGAACCCGAAGCCACACTGGAGTTTTCTTAAGCGCTGCTGTTGCGCTCTAATGTTACGCATTACAAACACATATAGATATTATGTGTTTGTCTTTCACAATTCAAATAGTTTTCATAATTTAATGACAATATGTTCTTATCTACCAGAGTATGCTATCCCATGTCCATCTTAATGTCAAATAGCATCTCCTTGCCAAATTTCATCATGATTGGAGTAGCCGTTTAGCCCAAGAAATGTAACCGACAGACAGAGTTACTTTCGCATTTATAATATTAGTATAGATTCCTGCTATGTTATAAATTTCTAATTAATTGTTTTGTAGTCTTTGTAATTTCTTCTCCTTTGCTGCCTTTTCCATTAACTTTTAAGTTTTTCCTGACTTCTCTGCAAATGAAGATTGAGTAACTGTTGTTTATCACCATAAGAGGCCACTAGCCCCTTGATAAGTGGTGAAAATTGCACGTGAAGTGATTTTTTTTTTTCTATTCTATTATTCGATACAGAATCAATCACCTAGAAAATGTATAACTTACGCCTTTGTTTATGTGAGTGTAGAATTTGTTGAAAGAGCTGCAAAATTGATTGCAAATGCTTTTCATATGTATTGCACAGTGCATCTGCAATATACTGAATGCCAATATTTGATCCCCAAGTTTATGATTGTTTACCAAGCCCAGTTGGTGAGCATTAACATAGGCATTGCGTTCAGGATGACATGGGTTTGATCCTCAGTAAAACCATCCAGATATCCATAATTCATTCCATGTGAATGCTGGGATGGTTAACATGCAATGTCCAGTTTTGTTCTTGCTCCTTATCAACAGCCCTCTCCTGGTTTCAATGAACTTGACAAGCCATATACCCATAATTAACTAAAAATTATAAATAGTTCGATTTGTGATCATTCATTCAGTCCATTAATTTCTACCACTAGTAGTGCCTCAGTATAATTATACATATTCTAATTTTTAACACAAAACTTATGGTTTAAAACAGTGAAAACACAATGAAAATCCGTAATTTGTACAATTTCAGGTATAGGTGATCTCCGTATGAGGCAGCTAGTTTATTTTGCTTATTTTCACTCCTTATTGTCATATGGAATAATATTCTGGGGCAATTCTACCCATAGAGACAAAGTATTCGGCGCCCAGAAGCAAGTAATAAGAATTAAGTGTGGGGTTAGCAATAGAACTTCATTTAGAGAGTTGTTCAAGAAGTTAGGGATTTTAAAATTAGCGTCTGAATATATATACACATTAATGTCCTTTGTAGTCACAAATTATACTTTGTTTGAAAGAAATAGTAACATACACAATTATGGCACTAGAAGTAAAAATGATCTTCACAAGGATTACAAGTCATTGTCATTTATTCAGAAAGGGGTCCAATATTCAGGGATACATATCTACAATAAGCTCCCAGCACATATTAAATGTCTAGCAGATGATAAGAATAAGGAAAAAATTGGAAAGAATGTTTAATTGACAACTCCTTCTACTCTGTCGAAGAATTTATTTCTAAGGTATCTAAAAAAATAACTGCCAGTAGCTTGTGTAAATGTAGTTTACGTAATTAATTTATAATGTTTGCTATGACTGTACATCTCATGGTGTATGTATTATTTTGTTATTCAATTGTTTACGGTACCATGTATGTTATGACTGTACATCTACTGGTGTACTATTATTTTGTTATGCAACTGTTTATCTGTAAATTGCCAACTTTCCACATCCCACAGAGCCAGTCTCTTATATTGGGATCAATGGAAAATGCATGTATTGTATTGTATATTGTAACTATTTACATTTCCGGGGATTACTGGAGATCGCGATTCCGCCACGAGTTGTTATAATACTGCAGTGGTCAAACGCAAGATTCCACTATAAGTACATTTAACGGTTTCATGCTGGTACAAGGCTGTATTTCAACCCAATTTGTGCTCGAAAATAATGGTCCAGGCCATATTACAACGGAATTACTGCTTGAGAATGCGACTGACTACAGCAGTATTCCAACAATATTACTGTATGTTGTTGTAGGGGAATCGCGATCTCCAGTAGACCCCGTTTCCGACACAAAATAAATAAAGCACCTTAAAGTTACCTTAAAATCGTGCAGCAGGCTTCGGAGTGTGGCGTCTCTCGAAACGTCGGCCTTTGAAGACAGCTGATGCCGTTTAGAACCTTCGTTGCAGTTTAAAAAAAATAATGGTGCCAACAGTAATGGTCAAACTGTAATTTCTGCGATGAAAATTGATCAGCTCCATCTATCTTTATCATTATCTCTGATGTAGCTCATTTCACGTTCTTGTAATTGCGATATACTCCGTACCTAATTTGGGAGCCTGCCGTAACAATGTTTCTATGGAAACGATTAAATCTCCGGTGCAACACAGCGCGTTTCCTAGGAAATGGTCCCACCTATTGTTGGCAGGCTAAAAAAGGAGGCATCCCACAGGCGTGAGCCGTGCGATTTTGCACTGCTACTTGCCATTCGGGAGGACCGGGGTCAAACCCGGTTCGGCCGTCCTGGATGAGGTTTTCCTCAGTCACTCTAGGCGATGGTTCCCTACAAGGCCACGGCCGACCTTCCATCCCCCTTTCCCTCCCCGAAGTCTCCTTGACTCTCCAGCAGCCCAGGAATGAAACTGCAAAAAAAAAAAAAAAAAAACACTGGCGAACTGGACTCCAGACCTGGGTGGGACAGCGAGCAGACGTGTTGGGGCCTCTGGCTGCCCAGCGAGTCTCTGGTGTGATGACGCGTGCGTCACCTTACTGGAGCTCGCTATCCAGGCGGGGGTTCCAGTCCGCCCTCCTGCTGTTCCCGTCTTGTCTGGAGACTGTGGTGGTGCTTGCTACGCCGCCTGTGTCATTGTTGCCGCTGATGCAGCTGTCGCAGGATGCTGCGGTCGAGGGGCCACGTGGCAGGGCGCTGCATGCAGGGCCCAGCCGCAGGGCTCTAGGGTTGTTGCGTCCAGGGGCAGTTGCCTCAGCTGGCACCACCACCGCACGCTTCGCAGCGACCACCACCGGGCGGCTGCGGATGGGGTAGTGGGTCCGGAGGGGCGGACACCGGCACTCACAGCATTCTGACGTCATTCTGTTGCAGGGAGAGCGGCGACTGCGGAACCACCAGCGGCCTACGGCGGCACCATCACTGCACGGGACTCCCTGCGGCTTCCAGTCTGGACGTGGTTCCTGGACGGCTCTCCATTCTCTCTGATGACAAACAGCTGGCTCCACTCCGATTGTGGTCTACAAATACTCTACATGATTTTAACTGCAACCTGTCATTGTATATATGAACATAAAATTTTGAAAGCTATTTAACGTGTAATTTATTAGTAACTCTTACGATTCTCATCCACATAATTTAACGACATAATGATATCTAAACCTAATCGGACTGAGACTTACGTCTTGAAACAAAATGTAGTTTGCTATATTGAGGTGTATGTGATTAGTTCTGATACAAGCCTATGATCCGTTCATGTATTTATTTTACTACCTATTCTCATAAAACGCAATCTGTAACACCGAGACGTCACTCTATAATGTCGTGCTATAACGTCACACTTTTCGTCTTTTTTTTTATCAGCTTATGATGAGAGATGTTGTTCTGGGTTATATGCGTTATTTAATTGTAGATCTATGTAGCTAAGCATCAGTAAATAAAGTAACTGTCAGAACACTGAAAGAAAAGTACATATTCTGTTTAAATCAACATATTAATTGCTTTTTCTTATTTAAAATTCGTGTGATGTAGATCTCGCATTCATCACGTCATTTTTGACAGGCTTACAAGATTTTTATATCCTATGTAGGTATTTTAAGTCAATGTCATAATATACTAGAAGGAATGATTTGCCAAAACACTGAAATTCAGGTATGTACTGCGCTTAAATTAATATATTAACTATTAGTTGCTTTTGTTACTGATGTAATTATATCAGATACATGTAAATATTTCTAGTACGTCAAATTTAGATCGCAATACAATGAAGGTATTCGTACCAAGGAGGAAGGAATATATGGAGATGAAATAATGCTAAATCCGTGAAACCTCATCAAAAAACTGCTCTCCTACTGCACATGCACAGTGGCCATAGGAATCCCCCAGAACATTGGGCTGTTTGAACTGTGTCAGCTGCTGAGAATATTTCATTTTCTAATATTCTAAAGTTTTCTATAATGCAAAGTTGTGTTGCATATGGTTGCACAAACAGACAAGATAGGAAACAACCTGGAATAGTGTTTCATAAGTAAGTCACATTGTAATTATCGTTCTTGAAGTATCTGATAGGTAACTGCAACATTAGGACCTATCGCTATAAATTTATTCATTGCTCTCAATAGGATCATATCGTTCTCAAATTTTTGTTGGTGTAGTGCAGAAAATTAGCATATGTTACTACTTTAAACCTGAAAAGCTAGCCTTATTGTAGACAAGTGTTGAAAATTTAATTTAAGCAGGTCAAGTTTATATCGCGACACAGTGAATATCGTATTCTGCAGGCTTTACTCAAGTTTCAGTTTACACAGAAAGTGTACTATGAAATTAATTTTGATAATGTGTGCTGTGAGAACTATTAAACGTGATTAAATAAATGTTGTTGCCCGAAATGTAGTTCGCGATGCATTTCATGTGTTTAGGTGTGTCTACATAGTTTGATTTTTTAGTGGCAATATTAATGGAAATGTTTGTAGGTTGAAATGTGGTGTGTACCAGAAGAGAACAAACAATTTATTTATTATTAGTTGTTAGCTTCTGACTTATGAATGCACTGATTTTGCTAGCAAAATTATATAGGTCACTAACAGCACAAAATCTTATAAGTAAGCTCAGAAACTATGAGGTCTTTTGAAGTGACCATTTTTAAATTTTTTTTTTTTTTTTTTAAAATTTCAGATTTTGGTGACGTTTATATTCTGGTCCATGCCGCGTTTCAACCTAACCACAAGGATTAGTAAAAAATAAAACATCCAATTTGCATGTGCAGCAAAATTATCATTTAGTCCAGTCTGCATCATAACAGGCAGTTCTATCATTACAGTATCATCTCTGTTAACATAGAAGGCATGTCACCAGCCAAGGAAGAACTGCTACAAGACCTATGCAGTCAATATCAGTGCCATATACTATGCGTACAGGAAACACACAGAGGTTATGAAATGCGTAGACCAAAAATAAACGGAATGCATCTCGCTATAGAAAGACCTCATAATCAATACGGAAGTGCAATCTTTGTACGTCCAGATGTACAAGTAATGTCCACTGCATTCACGGAACAAAATGACATTGAAATTCTCACTCTAGAAATGACGAACTGTACCATTTCGTCTTTTTATAAACCACCTGGTGCTGTATTCACTGTCAACAAACCACATAATTTCCATAATAAAGACATACAGATCGTGATTGGTGATTTCAACAGTCATAGCAATGTTTGGGACTATGACCATGAAGATGAGAATGGGACTGCAGTACAAGAATGGGCTGAAATAAATCACCTCTCTCTAATCCATGATGCAAAACTACCTGCATCATTCAACAGTGGTCGGTGGAGGCGTGGTTTCAACCCTGACCTCATATTCAGTAGTAGCAGTATTAGCCACCAGTGCATTAAATCTGTCTGTTCCCCAATACCCAACTCACAGCATAGACCAATAATGTGTCAAATATATGCCGCAGTTAGACCACAGGAAGTACCTTTCCGTAGAAGACGCAACTTCAAAAAGGCAAATTGGTCTGAATTCTCAGAACTATTGGATTCCGCAGTTCTTTCAATAGAACCAACACCAGAATGCTATGACATCTTCACCACGGCTGTAAAGAGATGTTCCAGAATGTCTATCCCTCGTGGTTGTCGGACATCTTACATCCCCGGTCTCACATCAGAACAAGCTGCTCTACTTAAAGAATACAACAATTTATTTACAGAAGATCCTTTTGGTGAAGCAACAGTGGAAGCAGGAAACAAACTCATTTCCATTATTAAAGAGACAAAGCGGAATCAGTGGATTAAAACTGTTGAAAACTTAAATTTCGCAAGAGACAGCCATAAAGCATGGAGACTACTGAAACATCTAAACAATGATCCAACTAAGACCAAAACTCATTATAATGTTACCGCCAACAAAATAGCACACCAACTGCTATTAAATGGCAAAGCTAATCACAAGTCCAAAATGCCCATACTGCGGAAAGAAGGCCAAGAGGAGAATAATGACCTCACAATACCATTCAGCATGGAAGAATTGGATAAGGCTATAAGAAATTGCAAAAATGGAAAATCAGCAGGCCTGGATGACATTAGGACAGAACAAATTAAGCACTTTGGTCTAACAACAAAGAAGTGGATGCTTCAGCTCTTTAACAACTGTATGAGTAAATGTCAAATTCCAAAGATATGGCGGAAGAGCCGAGTGATCGCCTTGCTTAAACCTGGCAAAGAAGGAAACAGTCCAAAGAATTTTAGACCTGTTGCACTTTTATGTCACCTCTACAAACTGCTTGAAAGAATGATCTTAAACCGGCTGTTGCCTGTAGTTGATCCTTTGCTTATTCCTGAACAAGCTGGATTCCGCCCGGGTAAAAATTGCACAGGACAACTACTAAACCTCACGCAGTTTATAGAAGATGGATTTGAAGCTCGTAAGGTAACAGGGGTGGTATTTGTTGATTTGTCAGCAGCGTATGACACCGTCAACCATCAGCTGCTACTAGTCAAGTTCTACAATCTGACCAGGAATTTTATTCTTAGTAAGTTCATTGCTACTCTTCTGCAGAACCGCAGATTCTTTGTTGACTTCCAAGGTCAGCGTAGCCGTTGGAGGCCACAGAAGAATGGTCTACCCCAAGGAAGTGTGCTAGCCCCATTATTGTTTAACATATATACCAATGATCAGCCTATACCACGCAAATGCAGGAGTTTCGTGTATGCTGATGATCTTGCTCTGGTCTCACAGAGCAAAGACTTTGAATCAGTGGAGAGCACCCTTACCAACGCTCTGGAAGATTTGTCAAGGTATTATAGCACGAACCAGCTTAAACCAAATCCTACGAAGACTCAAGTATGTGCTTTTCATCTAAGGAATAAAGAAGCAAATCGTAGGTTAAAGGTAACATGGTCGGGGGTCGAACTAGAACACTGTGATACTCCAAAATATCTAGGAGTGACCCTTGACAGATCACTTACATTCAGGAAACATTGCATGAACTCCAAGCTGAAAGTTTCCAGTAGGAACAATCTCATAAGGAAACTGGCTGGATCGCAGTGGGGCAGCCAACCTGAAACAATTAGAACTTCTGCCTTAGCACTATGTTATTCGGCTGCAGAGTACGCCTGTCCCGTATGGCACAGTTCAACCCATGCCAAACAAGTAGACATTGCACTTAATGACACGTGTAGAATCATAACAGGCTGCTTAAAATCAACTCCAGTCGAATGGCTCCACCGTCTCGCAGGAATAGCACCACCTTCTGTTCGAAGGGAAATAGCAGTGAACAAGGAAAGGAGGAAAGTGAACCATGAAAAATCTCATCCACTATATGGGTATATCCCTCACAGGCAAAGACTTAAGTCCAGGAAAAGTTTCCTAAAGGCGCGTCCACACCAGAGGAACAAATAGGAACTTCTTGTTGCTAAACAGTTGAGGTCTGTTTCTCGAAACAGAAACAGATCGCAACTTTCAGAAACATTCCGTCCACACCAGAAAACGTAATTTAGGAACAGTTTACTTGTGTTACTGTTTACGGTTGTTACCCGTCCACACCAACAGCAACAATCTTTATTTTTCTGTGCGAAATAAGAACTTTGTCACAATTATAATTCAGTTAGTATACGATGATGTGGTGCGACAGTGAAGTTTCGTCAGCACCTGCTGCAATTTATATTATTTCGAATCAAAAGAAAAAAAGAAACCGCAAATGCTGGACGAGATCAAATCTTTTGGGGAGAAATTAACATGGATTCTTTTTTTTTTTATTTATTTATTTTTTTTAGTTTTTTTAAAAAAAGACTATCTGTTATTAGGACATATTGAGGACGGACACATCAAAAAATTTATTCGAATGAGCAGCACTGATTTAGAATGGTTACTTTCTAAAACTGAACAGTTTATTCGAAAACAAAATACAAACTACAGGGCCGCAATATCTCCAATGGAATGTTTGCTGTTGACTTTAATATTTCTAGCTACTGGAGATTCCTAAACATATCTGCTGTACTTATTTCGAATCTCGAAACAATCTATATCCAAAATTGCGCCAGAAGTTTGTGATGCTATTATTTCAGTTCTCCATGATCAAATACAGGTAAATTCAAATGTAATCGTAGGCTTCCCAGGCCAAAGTCAGTTGATTCTTGGTTGTCCGGGTGGCGTCGCGTCATATTTCTTGTAGCCGACGTATCGACCATCATTCTGTGGTCTTCTTCCAGGGGACCACAAGAAATATGACGCTGCGCCAGCCGGACAGCCAAGAATCACAGGTAAAATCAATTGTAACTTTTAATAACTGATTCTAATTCATGAATTATTTTGTAATTTTAATTGTATTTCCTTCTAAAAAATACCAATGGTACATGAAAATTGTAAAAATGCTGAAATACATTCCGTTTTAACAGTACAAAAAATCATTTGCCATATCTTCGTAATTAATATTATGTGGATTGGAAGATGCATGTTGAGCGATTTGCGGCATTTCTTTACTTGTACAAATGTCAATTGAAGGAGGGAATGAAGTAGGATAACGTTTACATGACAATGAAGACGAGAGGAGGGGGGGTCCATACTGTGCATACACTGGTGAAAATTCCTGTGCATTTTGTGTATTAGTGTATAGATATGGATGCTGATGAAGTATCAACTTAATTTACCACCTGATTGTCCTCTTCCTGGTCGAACGGAATCAAAGCCTTATGTATTTTTGGGCGATGATGCTTTTCCATTATCTCCTAATCTGTTGAAACCTTATCCCGGACACCAAGAAAAAGGATCATTGGAAAAAATATTTAACTATAGGTTTTCTAGGGCCAGAAAATGTACTGAGAATGCTGTGAACTCGATTCAGAGTATTAAGAAAACCATTACTACCCTCTCCTAAAAATGTAGAAAAAATTGTAACTGTAGCTATATGTATACACAATTTCCATCAAGAAAATTCTACACGCCGCCCTTTACATGGTGAAGACAAAGATAATGGTGAATTAATACCAGGTATTTGGAGGAAAGACGTAAACGCAGGCACAGTATGGTAATATTCCCATTACAGAAACGAGTACGTAATTCGTCCACTGAAGCAAAAATTATTCCACAGGAATTTGGTAACTATTTTGAGTATCAGGAGGAATGGTTCCGTGGCAATCTGTTATTTAAATAATATTAAAATTATGGTAATGTTAAAAATGTGGTAAAAACTAAACAGAGATACACCTACTTCTGTAGAAATAATAAAACTTAGTTTGAATTTACTGTATATCACTAAACCCTTTTTCTGAACAATGACGCACTTGATTTCTATCTGCAAGAAATTCCAAATATTTGTAAGCCAAAGTTGCTGCAGCACCAGATTTTTTTAGTTCCAAATATTTTTTTCTCTCTTTCTCTATGAAAAAATGTGCCACTTACGTCTGCACCAGTTGTTTTACTTAACATCATCCACGAATCGTGTTTCTTTTGCCGATTTGTATAGCTTGAATCACATGGACTCTACAAACACTCTGCATTTCCATATAATTCAATTAAAGTTATTAAATCGCTCGAACATTTTTGTAGGAGTTCAACAACTGAGGTAACAGCAACACGAAACAAGCTGTCCACACCAAACTAACAACAGTTTTAAACACGATAATGTTTACCAATGTTCCTTTGTTTCCTTTCATCTTTACCGCTACTTCTGGAAACAGACAACTTCAAGGAACTTGTGTTTCTGTTGACATAAACATTGATAAATATTGAGGAACATTGGGTAACATGAGGGAACAAGTTGCTGGAACTAGCAACATCAACAGCATGTTCCTCTGTGTTCCTTTTGGTGTGGACGTAGCTTAAGAATATCTCAGGAACTTACAACAACAACTGAAGAAGCCAGGTTACAACTATGGGAAGCTAAGGCTCCCCTTCCGCATGGCTGGGGAAGAGTGTCTGAATCTTTGCCACCTGGTTATGACAAGGGATGGTTGACATGGAAATCTTTGAATAGGCTGAGATCAGGAGTGGGCAGATCCAAAGTGAATTTAGCAAGATGGGGCTATACTGAGATCAGTGATATCAAGTGCGACTGCGGTGAGGACCAGACTGTCCAGCACATGCTCCAGTGTCAACTGTGTCCAGCATCCTGCTCGGCAGCTGAACTGTATGAGGCCTCAGAAAATGCACTGGAAGTGGCCAAGTTCTGGTCGATTATAATTTGATGACTGTAATTGTGTAACTGTATGTTTCTGATACGAAATAATAATAATAATCATTACAGTGGTGCCACAATCTGATGATGAATTCTTATAGAACTCAACGAAACAAATCTAAAATAAAGACTAAAATTTTTTGATATCTCACTTGGTTTTCGAGATATAGCATGTTAAAAATCAGTTATAAGTATAGTTTCTTGTAATTTTGGAGGTTTTTTTTTTTTTTTTTTTTTTTAGGTTGCATTTTAACCTAAAAACAATCACTAGGAAGAAAATAAAATACTTATATTGCATTTCCACGGTGTAGATATGGTGGTTTCGGTGAATTGTTTTTCTGGTCCAGGCCAGAACATGGGCCAGATCTCACCTTTGAGGTACAATATCTCGAGTAAGCGAAATATCAAAATAATTTATTCTTTATTTTCGATTTGTCTCGTTAAGTTGCGTACGAATTCATCACCAAATTTGGAAATGGCAAAAGTTTTCTTAAGGTCTAGGCCGCATTTCAACCTAACCATGTCACTTTTAAGGTACAATATCTCGAGAACTAAGCGAGATATCAAAAAAAAATTATTATTTACTTTCAGTTTGTCTCATCCAGTTACATAAGAATTCATCATCAAATTGCGGTGATACGGTTATCGTTGAATCCCCTCATAACCTCACTTTTGAGAAAGTATATCTCGCGAACTAAGCGAGATATCGAAAAATTTTATTCTTTATTTGCGATTTTTATCGTCGTGTTACATAACAATCTATCATCAAATTTGACTTTTGGGACATGTTTCTTCTGAATTCCAACCAGAAACTCCACTCTTTTGAGGCAGTATATCTCGAGAACTAAGTACGATATGAAAAAAAATTTATTCTTCATTTTTGATCTGACTCGTCGAGATACATAATAATCCATCATCAAATTGCGGTGCCACGGTTGTCTTATGAGTCTGTGGCGGAAACACATCGTGGCCTTAACAGTTGTCAGCGCAGTTCCGTCATTGTCGCGGCGGCTGCTAACGCAGTATCAACGATGCTTGCTGACAACATGGCAGCACCGGCAGCGACCATATGGCGCTTCCCAACAATTAAGGTGTTCACATTGTGGTAGATGCAGTGATTATTTCATTTAGTATTGTGTATAAGTGTTTAAAAATGCCAGCTTGTGTTGCGTACGGTTGCACAAATAGGCCAGACAGGAAAGAACCTGGAATATCATTTCATAAGTAAGTTGAATTGTAATTATCGTTGTTGAAGTGAGCGGTAGACACCGCAAACTTTCCAGCACGTCTATAAATATTTAGTCATAGCTCTCAATGTTCTCAAATTTTTCTTGGTGTAGTGTAGAAAATCAGCAAACTTGCTATTTTGCACATAATAGACTAGCATTATTTTTTAACGAGTGTTTAAAATGAGATTTAAAGGGGCGATTCAGTGAATTTACTATTACGATTTCTTTCGTCACGTTGCTGATTATACTGACAATGGATGATGAAATTAACTGTTATGTGAGAAGCTGTGAGTTTTATTAATTTTTTAAATAGCTATTTCAGGCCATTGACTTAGGTTATTTTTAAAGCTTCATATAAGACTTGTTTCTGTTTGTAAATACGTCTATACCTATTTTTACCGATTTTGAAATCTTTCTCATCTATTTATGTCGAAACAGGTTCATGCAGAAATAAAATGGGCTTCATAAATAAAGAAGTTATTGGCCTTTGAACAAAATCAATTTGGGGAATGTGTTTCTAATTTAGTCTCTTTTTTTGTACAACATTCTCCCCCCCCCCCCCCCCGTATCTAAATCTAACTGAGAGATAATTTTTTTACAATTGTCCTAATAAGTAGGGCTGTGAAATTAGACAACACATCTTGATCAAGAGAATGTTCATTAAGGTGACTGAATAAACATTTTATTTCTGGTACCAGCCTACAAAATGTCTGGGTTGCTCATCCCTAGAGTGGGTCCTCTTACTTTTTTTCTGGTCTAGGACACATTTCAGACTAACCACAAGTGGTAGTAATAAAACTGAAATATCCATTCTGCATGTCAACCATGTAATCATTGTGGCTTTGACAGAATTAATTTTTGGTCCAGCCTGCATCCAAACCTAAACCCCTCAATTTGGATGTTGTATGTCCCCCAAACTAAGCAAGATATCGAAAACATTTATTCCTTATTATCGAGTTTTTTCGTCGTGTTACATAAGAATCCATCATTAAATTTGACTTTTGCGAAATTTTTCTTCTGCATTTCAACTCAAGACACCTCACTTTGAGACAGTATATCTCGAGAACTAGGTGAAATATCGAAAAATTTTACTCTTTATTTTTTTATTTGTCTCGTCTTTTTAAATAAAAATTCATCATAAAATTTGACTTTGAATAATTTTTTCTTCTGAATTTCAACCAAAACCATTTCACATTTGAGACAGAATATCTCGAAAACTAAGCAGGATATCAAAAAATTTTATTCTTCATTTTTTATTTGTCTCATCGAGTTACATAATAATCCACCACCAGATTGCGGCGTCACGTTTATCCTAGAGTCCCCTTGAGGTGTTTGTACATATTCCCCGTGTTTGTTGGGAAGCGGTCAA
>JARYHS010010491.1:0-13760 GCA_031002005.1 Vandiemenella viatica
CAGTCGAAAGATCCACAGTAAAGCAAATGTATGACATTATAGTTGGAGAACTTATGACTTGTGTTTAAATTTGCAGGATATCAGAGGACAGGGACTGACAAAGGGTCCAATATGAGAGGCAATAAAGCAGGAGTGCAATTTAGAATTAAACAATATAATTCGGGAGCATTCAATGTTCCGTGTAGTAGCCATTCTCTCAATCTTGTTATTAATGGCAAAAGCATCCTTGGAAGCCGCTAATTTCTTCAACATGGTCCAAAAAATATATTTATTCTTTTTGGCAATTTCTTTTCGATGGGCAATACTTTTAAAGCATGTTCAGGGTTCAACTTTGAAAACATGGAGTGACACTAGAAGGGAGAGTAGGATAGAGGCATTAAAACCTTTAAAATTTATTTGGGGGACGTATACGACGCCTTGTTAAGCATTTACGAAAACCAAGAAATCCATAATTTAATGATTTAGCCATTTTGGCAATTGACTATGAAATTGCTGATGAAATAAATTTTAAGATGTAATACAAAATTCGCAACCTGAAAGTAAAAAAAAATTGTTTTTTTTTTGTGATTTTAGAGTATTTGATGTAATCTCGTTTTATTTTCAAAATAATGGCATTTAGATTGTTTGTGTGATAATATCCATTTGTAATAGCATTTAAAAACGTAAAAATATGGTTAATTTGTGGCTATGTACAGATATTTCATAATTAATTTCTCTATTTTGTGCCGCTAGATCAAAATTCAATAAGTTTATTTATAAATATATGATTTTATTAAAATTAAATATTTTATTCGATTACAAATTAATTATTTTTTTAATATATAATTCTACATAATCTTAAGGGGCGGAAATTTGTCTATTTGTCCGGGGCGGCAATACCGCTAGAGCGGGCCCTGCAGTAATGCTGCAGTGATATACAGTATTTTATGGCCAACTCGCTGGCAATGTAGTGCGGAAATTCGCCATGTTTTGAGAACACACCACCATTTTGTTGGCCAGTTCCGTTTTCAACATGTGCTCTGGTTGGCTAAAGTTTTGCTTACCGCTGACAGTGTCTTTCGGACGACAGTAAGATAAAAACTTGTATTACAGAGCATTTTTCGACTCAAGTTGTCGACCTGTACTACACTCGAATTTACATGTTGGGTTAATTAATTAGCCACTTGCTTAATTGCTTATTTTGTGGACAAATATTGTTCAATGGTGGCTTATAAAATGCTAAGTTTGGTATTCAACTCGAAGTTTGCTTAGACCCTTCCGAAGGAGATATACACAGTCTGGTATTGGTGGTATGGTGGTCAGTTCCTTTTCTCCTTTCCAAGCCTAACCTAGTAATACTACCGGGTAAAAGGGACTTACAGTTTAACGCAGTGTTTCCCAACCTTTTTTGGGTCATGTCCCACTTTCAACATTTTTTTGCCCCCCATACATAATTTTTAATAAAAAATTGTTTGTTATTAAAGAAACTGATATAGGATGGTTATGAAAGAAAACACTTTAATATTATCATAAAACACAGTAAGTAAAATTAAAAAACATATAATGAAATACTAAAATTCAAATTCAAAAGATTTATAATAAACATTTATTATGGCAATTTAGTGTGATCCTTTTAAGAATTTGCTTTTTTGCTATATTTTGTAACCATATCTGGCACTGCGTTTAAATAACCCAAAGAGAAAGCGGTAAAGTCATATCAAGTCAATTTCTAAATTGCCCCCCTAAAAAAACCGAATTGCCCCCCTGTGGGGTGTGGTCACCACGTTGGGAAACACTGGTTTAACATGTGATCTAAACCACCGAAGCTTTCTGGTGTACAAACTGTGTTACAGGTGAAGGATGGGTTAAGGGCCTAAGAAAATCCCCGCTGAGACAGGGATTCGACCCGGGAACCTCTCGATATCTAATCAGACTCCGTAACCACTGAGCCAAAAAGATTCTCAGTGGCTTATATGTATCTTTAAAGCATAATTAAACAAATTTAACAAAGTTTTCTGGAACGCATTCATGGAAATCTAACCACGTAATCAAGATGGCTAATTATTACGTTTGGAACCAAGATTTAATCAAAGGCATGTAATCTTCAATACTTCACCTGAATTTCTGAGTAAGTCACAGTACTATTAAGTTCAACAGATAGAAAAATAAAAGCCTTGCCCACTATTAATATGTAATGTTCTTGATGAAGATATAAAATGCAGATATCTTGATATTTCATTTGATTGTAAACTCAGTTGGGCAAAATAAATTGAGGAGGTGGTAGAGAGAGGCTTAAAAGAGCCGCCTGTGTTGGAGGCTATGATGACAGGATATACAGAGAAGTGCGATACCGAGCCTGGCGAAGGGTACAAACACAAAGGACGCAGGTAGCCTGTATACCTGCTTTTTCGAGCCTGCGAGCCGACGCCGGTTCGCGCAGATTGCGAACACACAGAAAGCAGGTAAAGCTGCCAGTTGACGGTAAGATATCGAGCTCTTCGGACGAGGATTTTCTTCTCATGGAGAATACTTTCTTGAAATTAAGAAAGAAGACTGGTATTCATCCAATAAATAGTGGCAGGGAAAGTTATGGTGAATATCATCATTTGTTTAATGAATTGAAGAAAGACGAACAAAGTTTTTTTTCAATATACTAGAATGACTTGGAAACCTTTAACTTCATTTTAAGTAAAGTGACTGTTTCGCACTAAGTTAGTAATTTAGTCGAGTACCAGTAATTCAGTAACTAAACGTGTCTGAACAACGAAAATTTAGTCGAACAGTTTAGCAAGTAGTTTAATCGATTCGATCCATTTTGTTCTACTACATAGGGCGAGTAGTGCCCCCCCCCCCCCCCACCAAGCGTCACGGCTTACTAGTTAATCAGCTAAACATATCTGAACCTGTGTTTTAGCCGAGTTCGTTACTGCCGCAAAAATGACGTTTCGCCCCACACCATAAAAACAAAGGAAGCAATCTGTATACATGGATTTGGTGAGAAGTAAATTAAACTGAAATTTAAAAACTTCTGCTTAGTGCACAATTGTACTAATTAATTTATTTTATTACAATCATATCTAGATTATACAATTAGATCTTATTATTACTATTGTTATTAGAAGTACTACCTAACGCGATAAAAATCTTTTTAGAATGGTCTACTCGTAAAAGTTAAAAACAAATAAAGGAGTGAAAAAAATTAGGAGAAGGGAGTGAAACAGTTTACGTTCCTTCAGTAAAATGATTCAGTTTATTGGATGCATCTCTAAGAAACATTACTTAAAATTCCTTTAATGTTTCATAGATTTCTTCACACTGTGATGAATTAGGAAATAGCTGATTTTCCGTGTGTAAATACGAGGTGCAAGTGTCCTTAAACTACATCCGGTGGCAATAAAGTAGAGAACTGCCTGTAATTTTCCGGTATTGCACTTCTTAAATAGGTATCTTCACGCTGAATTTGAGACTGCATTTTCATTAAAACAAAATTTACACAAACATCCTCTAACTATTCTCAGAGATCTGTAATGCTAATTCCTTCAGAAGACAATTTGCATCTCCTGGTTCATCCCTTCTATTAATCCATTTTCGTAACCATTAATTTTTTTTCTTTAGCGCATACATTTCTTGATCCACTTCTTCTGAAAAAAAAACTTTAATCTAAGTTTTATCAGTTCAATCACTTTATTGCGTTGCAGCCTGTTCATCTGGCAAAATACCATGAAACTTGTGTACTGTACTCGCCCGTAGTGCCAACGATTTTTGAGCAGTAGCGAGTATTTTACTAGTTAAAATACTCGCCACTCGACTAAATTACTAGCGTAGTGCGAACTGTGAGGTGTTGGGTGTGTATGGCACGAGTGGTTGCTTATTATTTTAACTATCCAACATTACTAAAGATTTTCATCTAACTTTGATTTTACCTGTTACCAAAAGGGGGGGGGGAGGAAATTAGCTAGGAGATGTTAATTCTAGCAATTTATCAGGATCTGACACCAGGTACTCTTTGATTACGCAGAGATTACCAGACTGCGATTGATTTTATACTTTCTTACCTCATGGAAATAAAACTTAGTTCGCTCTTCTTTAAGACATCAAACTAACAATATTATTCTGAAACACAATGCAATAGCATATCAGGATGCTGTGTGGGCTATGGATTCTTAGTCTACGAGTGTTATTGAGACCAAACATGATGCGGATAAGTTACAAACCATTTAATATAAAAAACCTAACATACATTTTAGTCCGATTCCAACTAACTGACCTGAAGAGAAAATGACACGTCTTTGCTTTATTAAACTGAATTTACTGCTCAATGTTATCACGTAATTACTGCCTTTACTTTAACAAATGCTTCCTACAAATCACTTATTACTTTACAACCATTAACACAATAGGCCGCTCTCTCGCTCACATACACAACATTCACTGAAATGCAACGACGACTGAATAATTCTTATAACTGGCGGCATCTTCTACCAACATGTATAAATGGAAGCCTAATCAACCAAATAAGTTACACCGTGGCAGTTTGAGCTACTTACGACACATTATCCAACTTCTAACCAACCGAACACTTTAGAAATTATTATAACAAAGACTGAACACTTTTAGAGACAAACTGATTAACTCGAAACCCAAACTAATTGACTTGATCGACTTGGAGAACCAACCGACTAATTTTGGAGACCAACCGAGGCTGCTGCATGTCTTACCTTCTGTATGCGACTACATGTTTCCTGTGCGCTGTTCCGTAAAAGAATGAAGAAGGACTCAAGCGTGCAGGCTCGCTTTGTAGCAAGCATAAAACCGCTGACTCGACGGCGTCACCTCGTGACCATAGCGTGATACACGTCCGCTCTAGCTACAAGCAGCCGCTTCTGAGCGAGTTGTAACTTGCACGTACAATGACAAAATTTACGTACCAATTCTCAAATAAAATTAAATCCTGTTTATTATCTTGGTTCCCTTACATCACTCTCCCTCCGGGATAAGAGACGTCCACGTCTCTTCAGTTACGAGACCAAGTTCTACTAATCAACGATGATACCTAACCAATATCAAAGATAATGAAATTCAAACAACCAAAAAATATAAAAATCAAACCAAATCAAAATCTTTCACACAAACACACTGCCTCTCTGATCACATAATAAAATCTCAAAATCTATAAACATTTAAACTCTTTGATCGTGTCATGTTCTCTTCCAAGAAAAAGAATCTAACCTGCGGACTTCATCGAAAACACAATAATTTTATCTTCAAGTTTCAAGAAAAATCACACAAAGTCAAATAAATATCATCAAATAAAATCATTAAGTGTACAAAATTGTTTGTATCAATTTCAAAGTGTCATTGCAAACATAAACAACCAAAATAATCAAAGTATCTCAATATTCAGAATCAAGTATTCAAAAATCAAATAGAATTTACCATTGAAATCAAAATTAAAAGTTTTGTTTGCCAATGTTCTGCAACAAATCAATTTAATAGTCCAAAATTGCTCGAATCATTGAAGTCCATCAGTATCTCAACAAATCAAAATCTACTGAAAGTTCTAAGTTCACCAAACTACAGTTACTATGATACCAAATTGAAAAAATCTACTCCTTTCCTACTGAGTTCTACAAAAAATAATCAAGTCCACAGCTTTCTACGCAACTACGTCAGCTGATCAATGTTGAGGTTGGAGGGGGGGGGGTGTTGACACTCTTGATGTTAGGGCTGTCAGGAACTGATGATGTTGAGGGGGGGGGCTGACGATCATCTTGATGTTAGGGATGTCTGGAATTTGATGTTGGGGTGATCTACTGAAACTCCGTCCTGGGTTGTTGACCTCTCTCAGCTTGTTTTGAATACTGGTCCATCTGCTCATTCATTCTTGTGCCGCATCTCGAGACACTGAAACATTATAATCTGCGACAGTACTTGTTCTTGGTTTCCACTTAAATCACAATCATTAAATCTGTTCCATGGACCACTTTTAACTAAGCAAGATGCATTTAATCTCTTTCTCTCTCTTTGTCAGCATTACTTAACTCAAAGACTTTACTTTCAACAAAACTGATAGGAACCACTATCTGGTAGGAGCATCTCTTTACAAAATTTCTAATACAAATCAAAATCACAAAGTTAACATTTATAAAAAATCATTACTCAAATTTACTCAAGCACTGAATCCAAAATTATCAAAATTCACTCAAATTCTTAAAGCAAATACTCTCAAAATTGATTCTGCATCTTCAATTTATCTTTAACATGCACATATTCTCAAACAAAGACAAAATATTCACAATAATTCTTTAGATCTC
Source organism: Vandiemenella viatica (assembly GCA_031002005.1). Taxonomy (NCBI): domain Eukaryota; kingdom Metazoa; phylum Arthropoda; class Insecta; order Orthoptera; family Morabidae; genus Vandiemenella; species Vandiemenella viatica. The sequence continues at coordinate 6,294 of JARYHS010010491.1, forward strand.
TCCCAAATAAACTTAAAATTTCACTCATGCATTATATTTCACAATCATATACTACTTATTCCACATAAACTTTCAGAACAAAAATTAGATCCCAAAATAATATTTATCAAATGAATATACCAACAAATTCATAAAACTGGTTCACAAACTATCAAAATCACTGGGTACAAGTACTTCATAATTACTCTCTTTCTCTCTGACTTAATGGTTACTTCCTCATTTAATGGTTACTCTCTCCGACTTCATAGCTATTTTCTCACTTAATGGTTACTCTCTCCGACTTCAGCCTGTGGTGGTGTTACAAAAATGGCACATAATCCCAACACAATAGGATTGATCTGATTATTAATTCTTAGCAGTGTCATCTCATCACAACAGTAACTGCCTCTTACTCAACATTTCTTATCTCATATCTCAACATCATTTACCTTTGAACTCAGTGCCTCTAATACTTGGCTTCTCAGTGCATCACATGCAATCACAACAATACATCAATTTCCAAACTAAACGAAGGCTAAGAAGTGACAATACAAATTCAAAACAACAATCTTACAACAATTTTAACAAACAATTAATAAACGTTACAATATATGAACCAATTATGTCCAAACTAAATTCTACATCAAAATGTACTGAAATTTGTTCTAGACTTGCAACTTGAATTAAGTGGTATGGTGCTCTGTGTGCTACCCCTTTGTCCAAAATACACATCTGAGCCATAATTTTACTCGTTATACGAAACCTGCTAAACTCGAGGAACTCACTTTTCCTGCAAGGCGGCCGTCCCTCTCAGACTAAGCTGCGAACTGCTATCCATCATTATTCCCTGTCCAATGTAGTCACACGTTTCACAACACACACATAGTTCAATATAGCAATCAAGGACCGAAATAGAAGTGATGTAATTCTTCAACACAGACAACGCTGGGCAAAAAAAGAATATAGATACTGTAACTGCTAAAGTCTCTGCCGATAAAGTTTCAAAACGTTGAACTTCTAAATCATCTTCTCTTCTTGTACTCTGAACCAACGATGATAATTTCTGGATGTCAAACATAAGCTTGCCATCTCGTTTTATTATCAGACATCTTGCGGAACTATAAACCAACGATGACATATAACCTCTCTTCAACATAATCTGTCACTCGTTCTAGCTGGTACTAATCTTGCGGAATCTTGTAGTTTGAATAAGCTCTCTTGACCTAGTGTTATAAGCCTAATACGGATGAGAAGGTTTAACGTAAGGAAACAGTAGCTACCAACAAAAGTTCTGGTTATTGCAGTTTCTTACATACTGACGATTATAAACGCAGAACGTAACTTTGCTTCTACGCACCACTCTCCAGTATGGCGTTGCTGAACAACTAAATTAACCACACAGTTCTTATTCTTCCAGGTCCATAATGTTTACTGAGTCACAACAATTTACTTTCACTAGTCCACTTTAGAAAACACTGCCAAATAGTAAGGATGAAGCATTGATAACACACTCGATACCCAACTGTACTTTACCATCACTCTGTCAAATAAAACATGAATGTCCAAAACCAAATTTTAGATAATGTCACTTGAGAACTAGAATGTCACTATTACATCTGTCCATCCCCTAAATCTAACCACGAGCATCAGTTTTACGCCCTAGAGCAACCTTCAAGAGCACGTCATTGAAAAAGGACTCGTCAAAACCTGAGAACAACTGTTAATCCATTTAGCTGTCTCGTAAACCAACTTAAATACATCCCTTTACAGCCTGCTTTTCATGACAACTTGATTCCAATGTGACACATAAGAAAACCAAAGAATAAATTAAATACACAGTATGACATCAATGACATAAATAAAATCTCAGAACAATCTATTAAAGTCCAAATTTACTGCAAAACTAATTTCAAAATCAAAATGGGAAGACCTGTGAATCATACCAGCTTGCAAGACAATCACTCAATCAGATGGATAAAAGATTGCACTGATTCTTCTGCAAAATTCCTTAAGCACTGCACACATTACAATAAGCCATTACAATGATGAAAACTTGTGGACACACAAATATCTCTGGTTGCTAAATCTCAACTCTTTAAATATCTTACTCCCAGGAAAAATCTTTCAACCAAATAACTATACTCCAAAATCTAATAGGATGTTAATACCACTAACTTATTCATATGCATAAACCATTGAGCCACAATAAATTTCGTTCAATTTTAATCTTATTTTCAAAGGAACTCACAACAAATTAACATCTTTATAACTGTCTTTAAAATTTACTTAATATTTTCATTGCAACAATAATTAAAATGTGAACACATATGCCAGATGAGTTAATAATTTAAAGTTCTCATAGTGAATAGTACAACAAAATATAACCAGGGGGAAAATGATATTACTTGTAAATTATGCAACTTCAGAAATATACTACTAATGACTCAATTTCCAAATAATCAACGTCTCTGGCTCACTTCTCTCAACTAAATGATTCATGACATGGGGGGGGGGGGGGGGGGCTTCATCTGCAAATTTATTATGATGTTTAGCGTAGTCAAGTGTTAGAATTACCCTCATATAAGAAGAATTCAATGTAGGTTTAACTAACTTACATCTGCTGTGTTTTAAATGGACGACAGACTTTTAGGTTCGTTTAACTGCCAAATTTGGGGTCTGCCAGTTCCCCTCATTCGAACATGAACACTGTATTTTGTCTGATAACGTTAAAGGCTGGGTCTACACTCTCGTGTTTCCACAAACAATAAATTCGTGTTCGCCACATCAATACTGCATTGTACTAAATAGAAACTCAGTCGTTACGATACCTGGATATCGGTGGTGTACTAGCACTCAGCATAGACTGTACAAATTTTCTATACCACATATCAACAGTTTCACATGGGCAATCTTGACCACTATATAATAAAATACTTTTCCTACTTACATGGGAACTTCAGTTGCATCACATCTCAATGACAGGGGTACTATAATTTTAACTTGCAACTTCTCTTATGACCAGAGTCCACTTAAACATATCAGCTGTCCACTCTTTTACCCCAACACATAAATTCTCTATTTGCACTGTAATACAGATCAGATCTTAACTCAATCACACACAATAAATATCCTAACTGCCATCAACACCACAGACTTACTTATACTTCAACATGTGATGACATATCTGCACACAGCCAGATATGGTATACTAAGTATAACCGTCATCACTAAACCCATTATAACTCACCAAATTACATCAATTTACATCACCAGTGTACACAACATTACAACACATTACTAATATAACCAAGCAAGCAAAACCCAAACATAACCAAAATCATGTGTGCCTTCAAAATCAAAATCACTCATTACTCACTTACTGGTGGCTGCTACTATAAATCATGTCAAACTCTGTCTAGGAATGCCTTCATTACATTACTCCATATACAACAAATATTCTCACTAGTGGCCAACACAACAATTATTACACCATTATACTTACTCTGTTCCTGTTCCTACTCCTGCGAGACTTACTGACAACACAACACATTCAACTCATAACCCTCTCTCCTCTCAAATATTTCTCATTTCCACATACGGCCGTATGACTCTTCACTACATGCATGCTTTCGTGGGGCACCACACTTCACTAAATACCACAGTTGCCTGAAGGTAACATTATGTAGACACATTTCTGTTATTCATCCTTAGACAATACAACTCAATCTCTGTGTAACCTCAACAAACCACCTGGGTGAACCATTACCACTTAACCACTACTGATGCTTTACACTTCACTTCAACTTGACCAATAGACTTAGTATTACACCATTAAGCTAATTGTAGCTCTACCCTTCAATGGCGATAATTTTAAAACCATACACAAAGAAAAGCAACGAACAGTGTTAGCTTAACCTATGGAAATAGATTGTTAATATGCCAGCACGTTTTCCAACTTGCAAACTAAGATGTGACAAGCTAATAGGTCTGTTTTACAGTTGCATTTTGGGTCGCGACTCCCTAACAACATTAAACCTGTATTTTGCCATTTAACTTTCTGAAAAGGAAACACCTGCGTGTTTACACTCTAAAGGAAGTTTCACAAAATTAGTTAACCAATCCACAATATCGAAAAATTTAGTCTACTGTCGTATAACCACGTTGCATCTTACATCATTTTTCATCTCATATGTTCACCTTGTTACACTTCGTGCCCTGGAGGGATTTCTAAAACTGTCGCGCCTCTATCTACAAATACAACTTATTACCTCACTACGCGCGAATAGGTCATGCTCGCCTGTTGCCACCTTACTAGTCGTTTCAAATACGCACTCCCCGACATGACAAGCCACAAACTGCACACACGTTGCTTGCGTACCATTACTTGTGAACAAACTCGATTACATTATCTTTTACAATGCTTTTAACTATAGAGATGTCCCTACATACTGACAAGAGATTAAAATGCACTTACTTTAACATATTCTGGCGTCGGCTGGTTTGTTTACTATGTCGTTCTCCTGGAGCCATCTTGTTTACAGCTGTTGCTAGATGCGCGCTCATTCGCTGTCGCCATCTTCTCCGCTGCTGCCATCTGTACGCTATCTTGGCATTAACTTGTTGCACGCCATCTGCTGCCAACTGTAACTTGTTCAATTTCGAACTCTTAAAATAATTTTTATCTTTTGCAAAAGAATATTTCCAGACACCCTTTTTTAGTAAAGACACGCAACATACCTTCAGTTAGTCTCCAAGTTATACAAAAAATCACGAAACAACAAATTTTCACTGCGGAAAGTTGGTAATAACTAAACACATATTTCTCAGACTTAATCACGCACATGTTTGCTATTCCACTTCTGAAAACCAATTTGTGAGGTGTTGGGGTGTGTATGGCACGAGTGGTTGCTTATTATATTAACTATCCAACATTACTAAAGATTTTCATCTAACTTTAATTTTCACTTGTTACACGAAAAGGGGGGGAGGAGGAAATTAGCTAGGAGATGTTAATTCTAGCAATTTATCAGGATCTGACACCAGGTACTCTTTGATTACGCAGAGATTACCAGACTGCGATTGATTTTATACTTTCTTACCTCATGGAAATAAAACTTCGTTCACTCTTCTTTATAGTATCAAACTAACAATATTATTCTGAAACACAACAATAGCATATCAGGATCTGTGTGGGCTATGGATTCTTAGTCTACGAGTGTTATTGAGACCAAACATGATGCGGATAAGTTACAAACCATTTAATATAAAAACCTAACATACATTTTAGTCCGATTCCAACTAACTGACCTGAAGAGAAAATGACACGTCTTTGCTTTATTAAACTGAATTTACTGCTCAATGTTATCACGTAATTACTGCCTTTACTTTAACAAATGCTTCCTACAAATCACTTATTACTTTACAACCATTAACACAAATAGGCCGCTCTCTCACACATACACAACATTCACTGAAATGCAACGACGACTGAATAATTCTATAACTGGCGGCATCTTCTACCAACATGTATAAATGGAAGCCTAATCAACCAAATAAGTTACACCGGGCAGTTTGAGCTACTTACGACATTATCCAACTTCTAACCAACCGAACACTTTAGAAATTACTATAACAAAGACTGAACACTTTTAGAGACAAACTGATTAACTCGAACCCAAACTAATTGACTGATCGACTTGGAGAACCAACCGACTAATTTTGGAAGACCAACCGAGGCTGCTGCATGTCTTACCTTCTGTATGCGACTACATGTTTCCTGTGCGCTGTTCCGTAAAGAATGAAGAAGGACTCAAGCGTGCAGGCTCGCTTTGTAGCAAGCATAAAACCGCTGACTCGACGGCGTCACCTCGTGACCATAGCGTGATACACGTCCGCTCTAGCTACAAGCAGCCGCTTCTGAGCGAGTTGTAACTTGCACGTACAATGACAAAATTTACGTAATTTCTCAAATAAAATTAAATCCTGTTTATTATCTTGGTTCCCTTACAGAACCAGCCTTTAAGGATATGAGATTCAGATGCCATCCAGACATTCAGATTTCGGTTTTCCATGCTTTCCAAAAAACACTCTGGGCGAATGCGGGAATGGTTGTTACACAACGCCGTGGAAGAAATTACTTCTAGTCCCTTGCCGTCAGTACTTTCTCACCTCTAATAACCTCGAAATAGAAGACCGTTCTCACAGCTATTGGTAGTTTTACCTAGAAATCGCGGAGGTAGAGCTACAAATTCCCCTTCACAACCATTGGCACTTGAAGGAGTTTGCGGTTGAGCTGTTTGGGTGTCTAAACGACTTCTCAGGAGTAGGCAACAAGTGCACGGTGCACCATCACTATAATGGGTGTGGAATTTAATTTAATTGCAATGGAGCGCTTGCTCCTGTGGCATTTTCGCTATACATCTATTTTCCTCCCTTTCATTTTACCACCTACTTTTGCCCTCTACTAATATCTGTTTTAAATTCTTTTAGCGTGTCCAGTAAATTATTGATAATCTCTATTTAGCCCCTATGATTGGCAAATTAGGTGCTGTATGACAAAATATTTACTAATTTTTTTGGAACTCGGGTCTATTACTAGCTTTAGTGTCAGACTAACCATCATATGGAAATCACGTTGGTTTGTCCACATCACAGTATTACATGTTCTAACTCAATCATGCGCTTTTATATCTAAGAATTTGACATATATTTTGCCTAATGCAAGGCTGTTATGTCGTAGGGAACTAGATGTACAATTATAAGAGAACTGAAAATTTCATATAAAAACGCATGATTACACAACTATAACGTCGATATTTATTTTATTGATATAATATATGTGATTAAGTCATCCTTGGTCGTAAAGTAATATTTTAAGAAAAAATATTCATAATGCTCGCATGATTTTCTGTATGGATTAATCTTAACACTACTTTGTCACTTTAGTCGTGACAACCTATACACACATTCTTCTTTAGTAAAAACGCGGATGTGGTTTCGAATCCCAGAGTGGCCCATTCAGATATGTGTTTTTCCATGGAGTCCAGAAATCGCTGAAGCTAACGTCGCGATAATTTCTTTGAAATATCATGGCTGGATTCTTTTCCATGGTTGCCTTCAACGAATTTGATTATTTGTTTGTATTTCTCTGTACAGGAAAACTGCACGCAAGGACTGTTTGCACTCAAACATCACGTTAAGACACAAGCATAAAATAAATTAAGAATAAAATTTTAAGTAGCTGTGCCACTTCCAACACATTAACTAATGTAAGACAAGGGAGAAGTGTGGGCTTACTGATACTTATATGATTGTGAACTCTTAAAACTTGATAAATTCTTCTAGAAGTTTGGTGGGGTTAAAAATTGAGTCGTGTGAGAGTTGTCACTGCTCCCATTGTGCAGGTAACGGACAACACTACGTTTCTCACCCTATTGTTTCCTCTCACACTTTCCTCGGAACTTCCAAGACAAAACGAAGGTACTAACT
>JARYHS010010493.1:0-49996 GCA_031002005.1 Vandiemenella viatica
CGTTGGCATACCGTTACGCGGGCCGGCCGACGTGCTTCAGTGCGTTCGACGCATCGTCATGTTGTGGAATAATTCTAATCTCAAAGCAGAGAACATGCTGCCGCTTCTTTTATTATTACTGTTCGGCAGGTGCGACCGATTCCCTGGCCATAGATTACAACAATTATTTGGTGGACTCTGCTTAGCGTTCAGTCAGTCTTTGTGGATATATTTGAGCTGTACGTCATGGACCAGGTATCACATGGAGAACTAACAGCATGTTCCAGGAAGACAATGACAAAAATAGGTGGGTCTGTGTGAGTATGCAGGCATGAGATAGCGGAAATTTTAGGTGCAAATTCATATTTTGCCAAATGTTACTAAAAGTTTATGCCTATAAAATATTTCAGCTGATTTTCAGGTCTCTAATAAAAATAGTTGAGGTAATAAACCAAACACTTCAACTTTTAACTGGATCAAAGTTCTCCGAGTTGGATTAAATGCCTTTGAGTGCAAGAGAGCATTGTAGCTGTTGAAACTGAATAATGCCACAGAAGGATATACGGAAATGTTGAATTTCCTGGACTTCTATAAACTGTGTAATACCAACAATTTTCGTATATTATTTCTTTCTTTAAACATTAAACTAATGACGCAGACATATGTGATATAGGAAATTCATTTGCAGTATGCTTATTATTGGCTGCAACAATTGATTTACTGCAATATAGTCTGAGTTCAAGTATGGAAATAAATATCTGTGAACTTGGATCGATTGTTTTCTGTTTTTTTTTGTGGGCCGCTAGTTCCAATATTATGGAAATAATCCCTTACTTTCTGTTAAAATATTCAAATTCGTGAAATCTGACTTTGGTATTAATATGAAAACACCATAATTTGAATTAAACGTAGTGACCTTAAAAACGTTATGCGCGAAACGAAATTTGCTTTCCATGTCAAGCAATTAGCCCTTAGCTGTGACTGCGATATTTTAGATAATTACTAATATTTCATTTAAGCCTCAAGAGGAAAATAATATGATGGAGTCTTCTTGAGCAGACGACGTAGGAAGCAACAGAATCATTTACAAACTTCTTTGAATACTTTAATTTTTATATTATGGGATATTAATGAAGATAGAATTTCCAAAGCAAACATTTTTTGAACATCACGGGATTCTCTTAAGCTGGATATGGATATTTTGGCACAGAAATTCAATAATGATCCTTGATGGGAAATCCACGTTTGATGTACAACATTCTCACCTTTGTCAACTTCCACGAGTATGACAGCCCATTTTGTTATTATTTACTCTCTGATTGATGGTTCACTAGAATTATTCTCTACAGCATATAATCTTAACACATGACATCCCTTTTCATCAATTCTGTTCATATACTGGACTAGAAAAAATTAATAACTGATGCAATTCATACTTATCAATCTTTATTCCTCTAGGTTTGTCGAATTTATTTTTTAGTTCTGACCAACAGAGAAAAAAATAAGAAAAGAAAATGCTCATATTTCTTCTTTTCTATCCTTCCATTCCTTAATTCCGTATCTTTCCTGATGCGATAATGTTGTAGGTCCAAATAAACTTCAAAAGTCGGATGACGCGGTCTCTTCCGTGAAATTAATGAGAAAAAATATTTACTGCTAAGATATTCAACTGATAAAAAAAGCGAAATGTTCATTGTTTTATAACGATGATGCAAATGTATGGTCTGAAGCGAAATCGTTTTTTCCAGCCTTAGTCAATAGCACCGGCTTACCTCCAAAAGATTATCCGGCATTTGATTCGGCAACTGAGAAAAAACGCTGCAGCGGCGTTACCAGTTTTGCTAACTTCTTTTTACAGCCAACGGAAAGGCTGTTACCGACGAACAATGGTTCAATTTTTATCGGGAGATACGGGTCAGGAATATTTTGATACTATGGCACAGTACTTCTTGTATCATGTGATGATCCGTGAAGTGACAGCATTATAGACAGATCTCGCAGCGCTTTTTCCACATCTCGCACAAACTCGGATGTGAATTCACCGGCTACAAGAAAATCCAAAGCCAGTATTTAAAATTGTCTTCTGAGTACAAATATAGATAAGTTGGAATTGTTCCGAGCAGTGCGTTTAGTGTACATTATACAACTTTGTTGAAAAATGTAAAGTCTGGTTACAATTCGACGAACAGTACTCTGAAACTACAGGATGAAGTCTCAGCAATTTATATTTCTAAGGAAGCAGCGTATCTACTACAGAGGTTATTTCTCTGTACTGGTTTTTCTAGTTGTTGCTCAGTATATTAACACAACATGTGGATCACGCTCTTATAAATGGAGGAAGTAAAATGTTTTAAAAACATAACAGAAAGGAATGCTATCTGCCAGCAAATACGTTTGAAGCTCTATAGGATTATGGAAGTATATTCACTCAACATCGAGCTTATGCTTTCATAGTTGTCACAAATATATTTCAGTTTTACTTTAGAAAAATTAAATTGTGTTAAAGTTACTGAGAAAATATAAAGGTTTATTTTTTTTTTTTTTTAATAAGGATCATGTATTTATGCAATCTTAGCTTTGCGACCGTTTGAAAGTGATCATAAAATATTTTATGAAATTTACTTCATACTTTATTTTAGTAAATATTTATTGGCTTTGGGGCGAGCATTGTCAAATATTAGTTTATCGCCATGAGGTTAGTTATGGATCGTCGTTTCTAACAGGCATGATTTTGTAAATCATGAAAACCATCTTTTGCTTCAGGAAGTGGTATAGTTTATTTACCAAGTCACTTCAATTTCGCTTGTCATGCACGTGTACAGAAAAGTTTACACTGATCAGTTTACGTGAAGTTAATTGAGTAACATCATAATCGCACTTAAACGCTATTATTCCTAACAAGTTAGATAAAATATACGAGATTCATTAAAATCTATATTAGTTTATGAATAAATTTTATGATGCATGAATAATCAGTTTCATTTTGTACGTGATTTGAGTAATAGAAATTTCTAAAAGACAGTCAGTTGGTAAGAACAATTCACACTAAACTCTATACATTTTAGATTTAAACTCGGCTCACAAGTATTGATGCACTATTTTTAACTTAGGTGCAATATAAACATTTTGCATCAAATAATAGACGTGAAAGAATTGTGTTATTATTCACGTAGCTACTAGTGTCTGTAACCAGTAACAAAAGTTATGATAATTCGTAAAAAAAAAAACAATGTTACACTGCATTTCTCTGTGAAATATGTCACTTACGAGAAGTGTATTTTTATATAGATGAAGGTAAAGTCTGCTAGATAGTTCTTCGAAGAATTTGATTAAAAAAATAATATCCAGAAATAAACTAATTTCCTGTTCATTCTAAGTTGCTTAAAGCTTCAAACCCCAATAATTCATGTCTCTTCTACTATTCACCTGCAAATAAAATTAAAAAAAATAGTGTTCAGAAAGAAACTAATTTGTTGTCCATTCTAAGTAGCTTAAAGTTTCAAACCACAATAATTCCTGTCTCTTCTACTGCTTAATGAACACAAATATATGTAAGGGAAAAGTTTGGAAACAATAAATCTAAAGGTAATGGTTTTACAACGTACATGACAGATCCGAAAATATGGTTACATCACAGCAATTTAGCTTTCCTCTTAGGTGTAGAACATTATAAAATTGATTTAGCATTTTTTCAGTTTTACACTAATTTTAAGAAATTTTAAGAACGGGTTGGTTAATACATGTGTTAAATTTTTCTGTTCGGATTATTTAGCTCCTGTATGGAAGTGCACGCGCTTGCAAGCAATGATGTTAAGTGATTTTGATCACTATGGCGTTGTAGCTACATCACATTCGCTGTGTATTTACATGAATGAAACCTAAACATCGTGTGAGCAAGTCGATAGAGAGCTTATGGCTTCTATTTATGTTAATTCCATTCAGTGACGAGCATTACTCATCGCTCCAGGCTTAGTCCAATAAGTAAGCTGTAAACATCTCTTAAGCTACTTGTCTGCATGAAATAACCCGTCTATTTGGTTGAATAATATCAATTTGGCGTCCGTTTTCGTGAAAGACACAGAAGGTGCCACAGAATTCACATTTTGATTCTGAAGGAATTATTGCTTACAGTTCATAGCTTCCCGGCAGTAACTTATCACAGAAAATAAATTAAATGCGTCTAATAATTTGCTAGCTATTTGTGTGATCTGTTGATTCTTCACACTGATCACAATAACAGTGTAATGAGATCCACACATCATTTTCTTGAAACTTTGGTACTATGTAATTGACATATTCAAACGATTTCTCAATTCTGTCGCACTGATACATAGCACAGATATTTAAACAATAACAAAAAATTTAGGGATAAAAAATAGAGCGTGATATTTTAATTGATTAGTTTAAAGGATCCTATATCAAACTTATTTACAAGTAAGTTATGTATTTGATAGAACACGTCGTGCGAAGACACTAAAACTTTAGAACTTTCTCTATTTTTAACCGTAATCATTTTGTATGCCTACACTGATTACTGGTAGAAAATCTGTTTTTTTTTTAGAATTACAGCCATACGAATATATTGTACCAAATATAAACAAAAATTGATAAAATTGTTTTATGCTCTATCAAAGAGTCATAATATACTCTGAATCATTGTCAAGAACTGAATGAATATTTAAACACATAAATAATATTCGAAAATCGTATTTATTATACGAAAGTTTCTTGTTGTTTATATGGTGCGCAAGTTAGTTCGTTATAAAATGGTGTCAAAATCGTTCCTGTAAACAAAATAAGTACAAAAAGGTATCGAAATGTGTAGAAAATAATTTTTAAAACAAAAGTGGAATTATAAGGTTTTCATAGATGTTTTGATGCCTTTCGCGTGTACGATTGCATCAAAGCCGTATATAATTTATAGTTTCAGGTCCAGATAAAGCTAAACACAAAATTACTACGGCTATTAGTTTGAGACGTAAGTAACCGTAATAGATTAACGTAGGCTATATCAAACGAAATATTTCAGTTGGCCTATCTTAAGTATGTCGCAAGAATACACCTGCAACGACTAATACTTTGGTAATTTTCCATATTATTTCAGTGTTACTCCTCAATAGAAATCATTGCTGAAGGGGCTTTGCTAAAGTATTAATAAATTTTGGTACTTCATATGTCAACCTATATCAATGTTTCAAGTTTAGTTGGTGCTGAAAACGTCTCTTTCGTCTTAGTGAATGTAGTTCTTTGGCATTTATATGGTACGATTGCTTTTTTCCATAGTGATATGGGGATTAATCAAATAGAAAGTTCCGGATATTTCTTAATTTTTCGTTTCTTATAATTCAAAATTTAAATCGCTTTTAGCGTGATTTCTGAGCTTTCAGAGTATAAAAGATAACGACGGATAAAACCTGAAAAATTACATGAATGTTTCTTCACGGATTATTATTTTTAATGAAATAGTTTTGAGATTCACATTATTTGTTGGTACTACAAAATTTAATTTAAAACAGGTAAAGACGTCACCTATACGCCTAGCTAACACCTATACGCCTAGCTAAGGAGTACTGCAATCAAGTAAAATGTGAAAATTCACACTGCCTAGACGGAAGTTCTGTGAAACGTTCTCAATAAATGAAAGTTATTCTTCATTTTTACATCTCAACAGAATATGTTTACAACTCCCTAGAAGCGAGAGTCTCGATAATGATGTACAACATAACTGACTGCTATTATAACGGACTCGGATTTCATATTTCAGACTTCAGATTCCCGATAAAGGTAACTCAATCTCTTCAGATGTAATTACACAGCATGGTTATCGTGTTCTCTTCTGATCGCTCAAGGTTCCTTATACGCATCACCTCGCATTAATAAGCTCGTGCTATATCGCAGATCGGAGATTAATGATGAGGGCAGCGTAGCCCGGTGCTCACTCAGTAATTATCGGAGTCGAACCTGGGTCCCTCGGGCTGATTCCGTCTTCCTGTATTTTTATCTACAGCTTTTTACCTTGCGTTAAACATTCTTCACAGCCTCCAGATTTTTCCTCCTTTATTTAACAAATGAAACTACAATGAAAGAACCACTAGAACTATGGAAATCAATTAAATACGATCATCGTTTAATAAATGTAAAAACGATTCGGAAGGGTATCTTATTGCGTTCAGATATCTTTTTCCTGTGGATTGTGGAGGCTGGAAGTAGAAATGCTCACACAACACGGTTTTAGATGGTTTGCTGCATACATTTTTCAGTTTCAATGGCCAGTTCTCCGTTACAATTTCGCATTTCAAAATCACAATAATACGACAGACATTATTACAAACAACTAACTTTATACAATATAAATATGGTTGTAGGCCATTTTCTGCAGTTGCTGAGCAAAACGTTTTACAAATAAAACGCTGTGTAAAATCAGGTCTAGTAAGTGGTTTATATTTCCTTAGGTGAAAGAAAATTAATAAAAACAAGTAATATTTACTGTGGCGTTTTATAGTTAATTAAAATTACGAACATAGCTCTCAACTTTTTAATTAATACGAATATATTTTTCATAATAACTAACTTGTAACCAATCATTATTTTTGAATACATCCTTTCCTACTCAGCCATACCCGTGAGGCTGCTCCGAGAGCTGTCCATAGTTCTTTCTGATCGCTCGCTGTTCCTTAGAATTCATAGCACAAACTATATTTAAAACAATCGAAGACGTAGGTTTTCTTTAAATAAATTAGTACGCACGAAGTATGTAAGTAGAAACATATGAACGTTTCGAATTTTTGAATTTTCAACATTGATTTTACTGAAACTAGTTGTTACGTTTTTCCATCTGCTCATCCAGAAAACGAAACTTAATAGTTTCCCTAGTGCCTCGATAATTAACAGTACAGTAATACTTTTGTAAATACACATTGACACATTTTATACTAACGGAGAAAATGGGGAAAAGTCAGAAAATTTTTTCGTTTGAGTTGCTATATCTGTTACTTTATTATTAAAATGTTAACAACAAAATCGGATATACGATATGATTTTGACGTAATTTTTGTTTTCGGTTTACTCGACATATATCGTATTATTGTTGGCCCAGATAATGTTTCAGATGTTTCATGTACTACTGCTTTGCACCTATAATAAGTCCCATTTAAATGAACTAGTAGACCATGCTTTGCTGCTGAGTTGCTCATAATTTCTACAATTACAGAGCGTTTATTTGTTTTTATATCTTAACGGTTGCTAAGATTACATTTTCCTCGTCTCGTAACACATTAATTCTTCCATGGTCCATTTCACTGGTTCTCTGAATGTAAATTCCAGAATTACAACAAACCTACGACGTCTAGGACTAGACAGAATGTAGTTACTGATCCTAAACTTCTATGAAGAATTGAAGAAAAACTCAGAAAATGTATGAAAAGAGAGGTCCGCCTAACTTCAACAGACAATTTGGTTTTTCTAGCAGTTTATGTTAAAAAAAAAAAAAAAATCTCGAATGGTATCATACAAACTCAGTTTAAACGAAGATTCGTTTATGTATAAACATTTATAAAATTGTGTGCGAATGAGGTAATTCTGAGTGTGGTATCATACATATTTAAGTTTTAGCCCATGAAACTGAAAGTCAGTGATAAAATGAAGCCTTCATGTGTTTACAAAGTTACGTAAGTAAACGTGCTGAGAGTGCTTTGTAATGATGCACTAAGCGCCGAGTCCACTTGCTTGTTACATGTAAATGCCATCGCATGGCTGCCCTCCCCATAATACATTCATTTAAATACCACCAGCCTTGAATGAAGTAACACCTGTAGCAATTAATAGGGAGCGGGACAACACACGAGTGTGAGCATTTCACAGTAAGCTCCTACGTCGAGGCTGACAAAAAAGAACAGGTATATTAATAGCGACCGCTCACGACAGGAGCCCTATTGGTATCGCATCGGGGAGTCGGGCCACATATGTAAATGAGCGCTTAGCCTGTGTACTGAGGTGTGAACTGTTAAATACAAACCTTACCCCGCGAATGAAAAATATTTCGGAAACACTTAACAAATTGTGGGACTTTCAAGGATACTGTCTAAGCCACCTGAGCTTCACTAATGTAGAATTCGATAATAGTAACAACAGGTGACGGACAATAGCCTAAGTCACAGTCCTGTCAACCCACATTTCACTGATTCATTATTATTTAAAACTGCGATAGAGTATATGGTCCGGTGGCACTTTACTAAAAATTTATATATATATATATAAATCTTGAATTCTTTGAGGGCAATTTTATGGCTTTTGCCTTTTACTAATTTTAATTTTATATTTTTTTAAAATCCCATTCCTTCACGCCTGTGACAGCCGGTGTTCACAGTTCTACATTCCATTACACATGCTAGTCCAAATACTTCTACAAAAACCCATCCCAGTCTCATCGCCAACACAAGCCTTATTCATCCCAGCACCCTCTTCACCCACTTTATGTCTCCCAGCTCCTTTATCATATCAGTTATTGATTGTGTTCTACCGTAATTTTTCCTCCCTTGCACTCACTCTTGTGTTTTTCATAATCATAACGTAGGTTCCAAACGACACTGCCATACTCGAGCAACGGTCTGACCAAGATTTTACAAGCAAAATTCCCTCTCTTTCATGGTAAATTTCCAGCAAATGGAAGCTTTTGAAACATCTTCCTGCCATCTGACCAGTTATGTCATGTCATGTTATTTACACTTAATGTCTTCAACCAACGATTCCTCTACCATATTATCGCAAAAATCACTGTTAGTACATGATATTCATGGTAAGATTTCACCTTCCGTGTTTGCTTTCTTCTTCATGAGTTTGCGTCACGAAAGAAATAATTCTATCTGCATGCTGCATGTCTATAATTATTCTGTAACATGATAACTGATATAAGAATTTTCTTGCTTACAAGAAATTTCGGATAAAGTAATCAGTTATTAATGAATAGTGGGATAAAATTTTCGTACGTTTTAATACCAAAGCAAATTAATACCGTCAGCTAATGTTTTTTAGTCTATTCTGTAGCAGAAATTTCCAAGTACAACAATCTGGTTGATTGCAAACATACCATGATACCAGAAATACACCATTCACAAAGAATTCCATTTTTGTCACTTTAATATAGGGTATAATTTTTTTTTGCCACTTCTGTATTCAGTGATGTCGCACTAGAATTGAAAACTATATTACAAAACACTAATGGCTTTATCGATCAGCTGAAAAAGTTTCTGGTTTTAACTAATTTTATCCTGTAATATATTTTTCATCTTGGAATAACAGAGCCGAAGGGGTTTGAGAAAGTACAGTGTTTGATTTCATATTATTATGAAATATCATTCACTAATATGATGCAACTATTACTAATTCAGTAATCAGAAATAGCAGAAGTATTTGTACTAGGAAGATGTGTATGTGGTTCGTAGTATGCAAATAAATAGAATACTGTATGAAATTTATTAGTAGTTTTGATTATAAAGACTAACTTAACCAGCATAGTTAAGGAGAGGTACGTTAAAAACTGTTGCTTAATTTTCTTATACTACTAACAAACTGCGGTATCGATATTAGTAATTTTGAATGAAACTGTATAACTTTGCCTTTTGTGGCACTAAGTAACAGATGTTTTCAGGTTTTGACATTCACCATAACACACTAAACTTTTCTTTGCTGTGCTAAATTTTCTAGTAATTTACTCTCAATTATTATTTCAATTTGGCACATGCTGATTAATTAGGACTCCATTTAGCCATTTAATGCTATGCAGTGCCTTCTGAATACAAAACTAGAAACGGGTCTCGGATTTACTTCAGTAGGTGATATAGGGACCACGTCATAGTGTAGTTAACTGTTTTCTCTACACACGTTAGTGTAAACAAATTATTGTAAGCTAAATTTCACCGCAACTTAAAGTACACATTGTTAGGATGAGATTCCAGACCATAATTACCTAATTTCAGTGCCATATTTGATTAAGTTTCTTCTCAAACATCCGAATTTGTAAACATTTTGCAGTACACCAAAATACACGGCAGATTTCTTGGTCTGTTGGTTTGAAGTATTTTTGTGTAAGACACTTATTTACGAACATAACAACTTGAGAATCAGTAATTAAATTAAGAGCTTGGAGTTCGGACTTGTGCGAGTGATTTCCGTGTTTCCTGTGTGACCATACAACTTTACGCTGTGAAGAGAATATGCCTGTTATGTTGAACAAGAAACCAAATTCCGTTTTACTCAGCTACTAACCTTTGTCGTGGAAACGTGATTTGATTCTGGAATTTGTGTTTATATTTTATTAGTATTCAATTTAGACTTTTTTTGTTTCAAAAATTTTCTTTATTAACCCTAAAACAAGACATTTAGAAGCAGATTAACATCTATGTATGCAGAACATACCAAAATAATTTCACAAACGAAATTTTGGTTCGCTTTTGATTTTTAGCTGAATGCGAATGAATGTGTTTCCACTTTGCCTTTTATAGACATGTGGGTATACCAAGTGCAGGATTACTCCTTGAGTTTTTATACTAATTCACCTCGTCAATATGTAAGGTGATAGTCTCACATCTCAAATCTCTAAAGAAGATAAAAATTATTTTGTAATAAACCTACTAACATTGTAATAGATCAATGTTTAGTTCTGAGATCGTTCATCAACAAAAGAGCGAACGTTTTGTTGTATCATAAAATCATTTGAAGTTCATTTTAATGATTTCACAATAGAATCAGAAGGCATAAATAAATATCACCATGAAAATTATTCCTTTGCTTCTGTTACTACACTGCACAGTTGTAATCAGTTATCACAGTATGACCGTTCAAACTAAAATCCCTTAATCAAAATAAACTGCTTCAAATGTGTGGATTACAAAATTAAAATTTGTAATCTCCGGTATATCACAGTTGAATAGTCATGTGGTGGTTACTTCTGTTAAAATGAATATTTACTGGAATTATCCTTCTCAAATATCAATAGAATGACATGAACTCAAGCATGTGGATCAAAAGACGATGAAGTGTGTTTTCTTAGTTGTTTGTTATATACCGATAATACTAAATAGCTAACGACTGAATGTAAACATTGCTAACGTGTCTGCAGCGTGTTTCAATTTAACTTTTAATTTTGCTACAGTAATGAAGTGTAATAATAGTTGTGTAAACGTGAATGAATCACCGTAGAAATTTTTCTGATAGACTCTTCCGTTATATGCAGAGATAATTTTTCTCGTTGTTAAAGCTGTCTGTAGGTATTTGATATTTGCCGCATCGTATTTGTGTATATCTAAACATCGTTTGGTCGGAATTAAAATCTCTCATGTAGTTAACGTTCAATTTTTCAACAATTTTCCTGTCCATCTGCATCTACTAGCTAATGTTCGCAACAATACTAGAATTTTTTTTAAATCTACCATTGCCGCAAAGGTTATCGTAGTACTGACTTTTTTTTTTTGCTTTTTTTGTCCCTATATTACAGCATCAAAATCATAAATGTAATTTATACCTATAATGTGGAAACAAACCTTCATCGGCAAATTGTCATCTCAAAACGGATAATATAACTAATATCATTATCAGTAGGGATTTTGATACTGATTATTTAATGTTAGGATCTAATTAAAACTTTTAGTTCAAAATAAACGTTTGTACGTATGTAATACTACAGCAGACAATAATGAACCTGATCCGTGAAGAGCTGAGGTCGTTATTAACTGTGTGACTTTCCTAAAAATTCCTTAAAACTCAATAAAATTTTTAAATATTGCTGCAAAAATACGACGTGAATTTATCAGTTACCTCCAGATTATCAAAGGAAATGGCCAGCAAAATTAAAAAACGAAATTCAGATAACTTAGAAAGACGTAAATATAAAATTTCGGATATTAAGTTTCCAGTAAAATAGTTACCTCCAACTGTTATTAAAGGAAAACAGTAAAGGTTTCGCTTCTCACAAAACAAGTGTAAGTTATTACTGATTTTCATAAAGAAAGAAAAAATAACTTAAAGATGCTAAGAGCATCACACTGTAATCTGTTTTTATATTCACAACAAATCAACTACATACAAAATACCGCATCAGTTTGTACTCATGACAAATAAACTATATGCAAAATACCGTATCAGCTTGCGCTTCAATATTCAGTTATGAGATTCACAAACGCCTGGCACACAAAGATCATAAATATGTTGAGATTTATTGAAACGGTAGTTACTAAACTTGATTTTGTTTTCTTGTTACTTTAATATAAATGTGTACTTCAACTTCAGTCTAAAATTTGTAGACTATACACGTGTTCTTAGGAATTTAAAATTAATAGATATTCTCTTTATAACAAAACACCAGTCTGAATGTTATGCTCACCCATTGGCCTACGTTCCAGTGAGCGAGACGTGAATCTCTCACGTGGGCAATCCTACGTTACAAGCGATCTATATAAGGCAAACATATTTCGAGACAACTATAGAATTTATAGAATCGTCATGCGTAACACTGTTGAGCGTGGTTAGCTCAGTTAATAGGCTAAGTGGCAGAGTCGGCTGTAATTAATTTTGATTGTTAAAACCAAACTAATCAACAAAGTGACTTTTATGAATCATTGTAAGTTATCTGCTGCTGGATACTGCTATGAACATGAGGATTATTTCGCACCCGACATCTTTTCAGCAACTCGTATTATAAATCAACAACGTTTGATCATACTATTTTTGTGGTTGTGTTTAGTACCATTCTAAAAATGATTAATCTCCAGGGAAAAGATACAATGAGGGATGTCACATTTTCATCGCATTTGAGTATTAAATACTTATTATTTTATTTTTTCAATAATGAACTGAAACGGTAATATGTATTCCCTTATTCTTTAAGATAGGTAGAATAAAAGTCTTCAGATTTTACGGCATCCATTTCCTCTAACATGTAATTGCAAGTTAGTGATTCGTGTAAACGTATTCACACTACACTGATTTCAGGAGTTAGAAAAACAACTTACGTTAAAAGCAGATAAGTCTGATTTTCGTAAGTAACATGTCTTACCGAAACTACATTCAAATGACGCAATAGACTTTTAATGGAATAGATAAGTTTGGGAGAAGACGAACGCAATTAGAACAAAAAAGGAGCAAAAAATAATATGAGTTTTTTTTAAACCTCTTTAGAAGACGACAACGAGTCTCGTACTTCTGACCGAGCGTGGTGGGTGAGTGGTAACGCTCGGGGGATGCGGGTTCAAATCCCTGTTGGGCCATAGACATTTCAGTTTTTCATGGTTTTTCGAAATCACCCCAGGTGAATGCCGGGATTATTCCTTCAAAAGGCCATAATCGAATTGTTTTCCGTTTCTTTTCCCCAGTCCTTTCCCGTCTCTAACGACCTCCACGAAGCGTAAATAAATAAAATGTATCTGTCACTTAACGTTGCAAGGGAGAGTTCTCTTAATATTCTGTGTTATAATTAAACACACTGATATTCTATTCTCAAAAAGCGTTTCAATGCAGTCCATGTTTAATATAAAGTTCAGTGGGACACATCTTTGGTGTCACCGACATAACGTAACACCAATGAGTTATCACAACAAACCTTATATATTAGGTTTATAGCAATTGGGAATTGGAAAAATAAATAAATACTGCATGTTTCGTCACACCAGGCAGGAAAAGGTCATTATACAGTATATTAATTACAAAAGCATGTTGTAAAAGACTACTAGATGTATTCTGTAAGTTTATTTGGTTAAAGATATTACTTCTTGGAGTTATTACCGAACTAACGCCATAAAATCAGCTTAAAACTACGACTACTGAATAATTAAGACTTTCATTCACTGCTGTAAACATTTCAAAGCATTACTGTGACAGTATCATAAAGTAGCAGTACTGCAGAGAAACTGGATCATATTAACTCTGTCGAGAGTATGGCTATAATGTTACCACTAGGTCTTACACGACAACATTGGCAACATACGAGGGCTAAAAGTATTTTAACAACTCCAAGTATACTATACAAAGACGCAATAAATAATTTCTTCGTTTTGTTTTGAATGTTTCTCTTAACCTCTTTCATATCGTCGTTTGCCAAATAGTCTTGTTTCTCTGATGTCTACTTTGCCATCGAACTCGTGTTGCTGACGGTTTTAGCAGGGAAACAAGTGTAAATTGTATTTAAAATTACATATCTTAACACTGAGTTACAATCATTCCCTGTAGCGAGATAACTAAGAAAAGGATTTTTTTTATTTATGGCATGCTTTGACGCTATCTTTCAAACAATAACGGAGCGCTCTTTTTGATATACAGTTTTCCAACTTTTCTATACTATTCGTCATATAAACTTACAGTTTCGGTCATGTGAATAAACTGACAAATTATACACAAAAACTGGAATGGTTTTATAATCATGCGATTACTGTGCAGTATTGAATACAGCGATTATCTTATTCCTTACTGGCATAAATATAAGACATCAGCCTGTCATATATATACGGGATTCTTTTTAAGGGTTCCTCGAAGTATATGTAGTGAATCACTTGTTTAATCAAGAATAAAAAATACGTTTGAAAATATTTTTTTTTGTATAAAGTTACCATTTTCCTGATTGGAAATGTGATATTTACCAAACCGTTTTACAGAAAACTGTTATCTACAGTAATATTGTATGTTTAATTGCTTCTCAATGCGATTTATTTTAAAATGAGTGACTGAGCCGAATATTTAACTTGTCACCAATTAAATATTCTAGAAATATTTTCTTCGAAATTCTACGGCAACTGCACAATTACAGCAGAACGTAATGGTGTTATTTATCTGTAGATTAATTTTCTAGCAGTTTGTTCAGCGTGTGTAGAGCGTTTGTGGACTAGCATAGCAGGCGATTCAAATCATAAGTCTACAACGGAATTAATATGTCTCTAGACCTCCGCACACATCTGCGACTGTAATTATAGTAATCACGCATTGCATTGCTTAGACAACTAATTCTAGTGGTATGGTTACTAACCCAATCATAAATACACAACGCGGTTTCTATACTGCTCTTCGACAACATTTTACAAGGTTTGCTAATTAAGTTTCTATGCTTTGAATTGGGAGGCACCTTTGGTCAAGGAAAATTTAGTATATGTGAAACTGTGATACTTTTAAAATCTTCACGTTACTTTATAAAACTGTAAAGGAGGTAACGAATAATTCAACGAAATTATTAAGATCAATATGTTCGTTGCATTTTTAATTTTCTGTATTAATATCTGGTAATAATTTGATTTTTAAAATATATTTATTCAGTGTCATGGCGCCAAGTTTCATTGCCTTAGCAGTTATTTTGACAACGTAGTATTCAATAAACTTTTAGTTCATACAATCATATTATAGAGCAGTGACAAGATGCCAAAAAATTTCCATTTCGCGGATTTTCTCGAACTGAAGATTAGTAAAGTGAAATCACACCCCAGTCAATTGAACCAGAGCGTAAAAAATAGGAGAAATTTGAAGAATCTTCAGTTTAGTACCATACTCCTATCAATGATTTATTTTTTTTCATGAAAGTGCACTGCTGTTGCCGATGAAAACAGTTTTATATTTTAAGAAGGAATACGATAGATTTCTGAAAGATATAATATGAAAAAAAGGATTGGATACTGAAAAATTCTTGCTACTGTAATGCAGCATATAGAGGAGCTAGAAGGCAACTTACGAGTAGGGGGTATGTACCTCTTGTTTTGTACAGCTTTATTATTCATAAAGAGAGGAAATTACATGGATTTGGAATGCTTTACATTAGTGTAGGTATGGACAATAAAAGAAATACTAAGCCTACTTTACGAAGAACCTATACCTCACATTTTATTTTAGATTAGAATATTCGATATTTGAACACTTTTTAGTGGAAATTAAGTCTGATGTCAAGATAGCTTATTTAAGGACCTGATTAGAATTTTACATTCTTCTACACGAAGCGCTAAAAGCACAAACGAGTTGACTTT
This sequence comes from Vandiemenella viatica, assembly GCA_031002005.1. Classification (NCBI taxonomy): domain Eukaryota; kingdom Metazoa; phylum Arthropoda; class Insecta; order Orthoptera; family Morabidae; genus Vandiemenella; species Vandiemenella viatica. Next base: position 15,969 of record JARYHS010010493.1, read on the forward strand.
TTTTCTGTATGCTCGATACTTTGCTACAGGTGTGTAGGGTAGGGGGCGCCTCATACCGCATTCATATTATTTCGCGATATTCAAATTGACGAGGGGAGAGGGAATGTGCTGTGAGTAGAGGTTCCTTTCAAGGAGCATCTTGTAGACTTATGAATATGTTAGTGGACCACCAGTATCGCTATAAGTAGCCAACTCAGATTAATGCACGTTCTCAGCTAGTAGGGACCTCTTCGATTTTTTTTCAAAATACGCCTTTCAAGCTTAGTTAATAGATTTTGCTGATAGGGAAATACAGATATTGTTAGGAATGACTTTTGTTGTGGCAACAGGCTAACTCCACATGTTTAGTCCTTTTGTGTGAGGTCCTTATCATATTTCTGTAGTCAGCTGCTCAATCAAATCTGAAAATGTGTCAACCCGTAAAGTACGTTGCGTTAAAGAAACGTATTGTTAGTGAATTAATTATTGATACTTGTTAAATCTCATATTTTCATGACTGAACGTACCGCATACGAAATTAAATATTTAAAATGTCGAGATGCAGTTATCTTTTTCTGTTATCGCGATTAAATGTAAGTAATAAGAATAATATTTAACTGGTGGAAACATTTCTTCTGCTTGATTTTTTGATCCACGCTTATTAAGAAAGGGCCATTTAATTTTAAATCAACGAGATTTTTCCTCACGTCGTACTAGGAATGAATAACTAATTTTTCTTCGTTAATAATAGCTGGGTTTTACTGGTAATTACTGGAAAACTAAGCTAGAATTAAAGACGGACGCGGAAATCAACGACTTTATTTTTGTTTGTTAATGTATTTGCCCCGAATACTTTAAGCCGTTTAGCCATGTCACAAGTGTTTGCCTATGGTTCTCTGTTCCCAATTTTACTAACGTTCTAAAACAATGTGAAATATTTCTACATGCAATAACACTAAAAACAGAGCACTGCACGTAATTTAAACACCTTTGCGCTGAGACAGGATTCGAACCGATGACCCAGGCAGAAAGAGAGGAGTCTACGTTAGCGTTTGGCAAACACAGTCACGTCTAAAGATTTTTAGTTAGTTGCGTGGTTTGTTTTATGCTCTGAGGCCGATAAGGATGACGGCTTGTCTCTTGGGAAGGAAAGCAAGCGTGCGCAGATTTAAGTAAACTCTAATTCCATAAATGTGTCTGCTTCTAAAAAGAAATCTCAGCCTAACACGAAACCAAATTGTACCATTTGTTGCTGTAATTATCTGCTGCGTGAATCAACACTATAATACATGTGTTATTTCAATTAAATGTTATGCCAGGGTTTTTTTTTTATTATTTTTTTAATGGCTTTCGGCAACTAAGCCATTCAGCCAGCACAATGTGTTTATGATCTCTTCATGTGAATTTTTTAGTTTATCCAGTGCGTTTATGCTTCCTATGTATAGACACCACAGGACGGACAGGACATTCACACAGACACACAACACTTAAACATCCATGCCCGCGGCCGGATTCGAACCGGCGACCTTCGGCACGTGGAGCTAGTGCTCTAGCCCCTACGCTACCGAGGCCGGCGTATGCCAGGGTTGTGTTATATATACCATGAGTTTAACTATAGAATTGACCAAATGAATTACACTAGTTTTAAAAGTGGCAAACTGAATCTGACTATATTTACAATCATTCTAAACATTTTTAATGAAAAGAAAAAACAAAGAATTTATTTTGGATAAAAAGGTAATTGTTTCAAAGCTCATACAGATAGCTTCTGTGACGTACATAATCCTGAATTTCCAGTGCATTCCATAAAACAGCGGAAGTATTTCAATAACGAGTAATCCGTGATTGCCATTAAATTCACTGTGATTGGTAAATTCACTGTGATTTGTAAATTCACTGTGATTTGTAAATTCACTGTAATTCTGTTCATTACTCGAATTCAAGAATACTAGAATTTGTCCATTCCCTAAAAATGATCTTTTAATGCACAACCTTACTCCAATTTTTGTTACCTGTCACCGTGTTGCTAGAAGTAATAGTTTCAAGTAAGTGATTTTTTTTTTAAACGGAAGCTAAATTATACTTTCAGATATTTTTCTTTTTAAGGCAAATTTAAAGACTTTCTTCTTGCTTAAGCAGATTCTTGATGGTATAAATCACAAGTAGATACGCTTTTTGTATGAATATCACTAAAACATAGTTCATCAAAGCTCATCTCGAAGTAATGATGGTAACTTTTGCTTTCTCCTCTTATCAGTGTATATGCATAAACGAATATAACGAGCGTTAGTGAAAATATTTTAGAATAATGGATTTAGAATATACGGATGTATAACAAGCTACAAGTTTGTTTTGTTTCTTTCAACACATCTATCGATTAGTTATTGGTGTCATCAGACAGCAATGTATAGAGAACACATGACAAACAGAAAGTTAAACCTCCCATGCCCCATGCAGGATTCAAACCAATGACCCTTGGAATGGGAAGATGGCAATACAAGTTCAATCATTAGTGAGTTGGATGTTTTTACATTGCTAACAACACCGAGAGAAATGGGCAGTTGTCATACGATTTACTTACACTGTATCTTGTTTGAGTTTTAACCACGTTTTCTTTGTGAACAAGTACTGCCTTATTTTTAACATAAATCTAACAAACAAAAAAAAAGTATCAAACAGAAAAAGTCATCCGAATGGAGTGAATTAGGAAGGAAAACACCGATAACCAGTGACAATAAATGACCAAAATAGTATGTCTCGACTCGGAATTTTGATTTTTATGTTTGATCTCAGTTTGGATTCTTAAGATTTATATTGGTTTGCAGACAGAATGTGTGGCATAGTGTTGGTATCTTTACGTTCAGTTTGTTGTCTAAGGTTGACGCCTGCGCTTGGGAACACGCAGGATGATTTCCGTTTCGGTCATCTAGATTTCGATTTTCTATGGTTTCCAGAAATCATTCATAGCCAATGCCGTGACGTTCCTTCATAAATGTCACGAGTTTTTTCGTCCCCGTTTCTTCCTCACAGTTCTCTCAAGGCCCTAACGACTTCGCCGTAGACGAGTGGTCTTAAAGGAAGGAGCTCTTAAAGGAAGGCACCAGTAGTGGGATGATAGTTAGCTTGTTTCGAAAATTCACCATTGAGATAGTTAAAGAAAGGTACAGTCTAAATTGCCCGCAATGACTACTAAATATAATCTTAGCGTTAGGTAATTGTAATGCAGACTATGACACTAGCTTTCTATAGGTTTTACGCTCGACAAAAAAATTGGGTCTACGCGTTAGGCAGGGTGCTTGCGCACGTACTCTGGTCATCTGTGCAAAGATAAAACGCACTCAGAGTTGATCCATAACTCGTCGGAATTACACAATTGTTATGTTAATCGGTAGCGCTGTGTTGTTAGAAGCTATCTTGAAAGTCAGCAGCAACATAGGCTTAGTTGTACGGACTTGTGTACGAGGCACAGGACAATTCAAGCAGGTCGCCAATGCTCACCTTGAGCCTGATGTCTGTTTAACTTGAATATGTCTCTCTTCTCTTGGCTAACTTTGACCGAGCGTGGAGGGAGGTGGGTGACGGTAACGCTCTAGCCTCGCATTCAGGAAGTCGCGTGCTCGAATCCCCGTTCGGGCATTCAAATTGGTTTTTCCATGGTTTCCTCAAATTAATCCAGGCGAATGCAGGTATGCTTCCTTCAAAAAGGCCATGACCGAAATCCTTCCCCCCCTCCCCAATCTTTTCCCACCTCTAATGATTTCGACGTCGCCGAGGCATAAGCAAAAAAAAGCTGACTTTGTCTTGGGCTTCTATAACCTTGAGGACGGCGGCGATTGCATTCTTGTATCCATTGTCTGCAATATTATTGTATGTTGACTCCAATACGACTGATATACTAAACGAAACGGCTGTCCGCATTGCTGCCTGAAGTGTTATCCGTTTCAACCACAGCCGATTTCCGACGAGTGTTCAGACTGTCGCGCCCCTGGATCTAACCGCGATAAAGCCACTCCCTTGCTGCGGGCGTCCCTGACTGTTGTATTTTTGGAATGTCTTGATGTGGAACTTGCTCGCTAAGTTTTGCCGCTCCTACTTAAGTGCCACCGAACTGGGTACGCGTAGATACAATGGCACGGGTTCAAATCTCAGTTCTGGTATATCAGCCATCCTGATTATTGCCTTTAGGCGGATATATAAAGTAAATTGTAGAATGGTCCGTAACTTCCGTCTCAGAAACGTTTGTCACAATTTTCTGGTGAAGGCAGTGGCAGAGATTTAAATCGCCATTTTTTTTAAATTAGACCATGGCCTTTTGAAGGAAGCATCCAGGCATTCGCCTGGAGTGATTTGGAGAAACCATTGAAAACCTAAATCTTGATACACGTATGGGGATTCGAACCCGCGTCCTCCCGAATGCGATGCCAGAGCGCTACCACTTAATCACCACGACCGGTCGATCGCCAAAATATCGTGTGTAAACATCTTGTTAACTCGGCTAGTCACCCGAGAACATTATATTAATCCTCAGCGCCGAGAAAAAATTATTTGCTAGAATCCTACACGGTTCCCCACGACTCGAGAATCAATCCTTCGCGTGTAAACTAGACTTATAAACCTAAATGTTATTCGGCATAATCTGATATTATGCGATTGGTGGTTGTTTTCATTAGCTATTTCACTATAATTAGCAAAACGTATAACTGATTTATATAAGTGCAAGACAATGTGAATGACGGACGCGAGAAACTGGAATTCCAGGGAAAATTAAGAAAGATTTTTTTTTGTAAAGAAATAGCTGAATTAAATGAGACAGCTGCTGGTTATGGTACCTGTACAACTCAATGGCTGCATGTTGCTTGTTTTGCGTAAAAATCTACACCATTCCCCGATTTCGACCAAATTTCGCACAGTTGATTTCAAATGGGCGGGTAATACTGTCCACTAGACAGCTTGATTTTTAACATCCTGCACCGGTTACTCCCTCAAATATCTATAGTGCGGTTGACCTATTAAATTTGCCGTAGAAAAAGGACAAGTCATGTTTTAAGCAGATCTAAAAGATACCAAAAGGAGATAAGAATAAGCACATTGGAACACTGTAAGAAGCACTTTTTTTTTTTTAGATATTTGCGTTTTAGTGGTCCACGGTTGAGGTATTCCGCTTTCAGCCTACCTCCATGTCGTCCCGTAACCCCCACTTCTCACAGCACGGCATGTCCCTCCATACTGCTCTGATAAAGATAACATGGGATAGCAAAAAAGCCGTGGGTTGCAACCTACGTTTTCCTCTACTTCATACGTGACCACGGTAAAACTGCTGACGCAAAATGAGCTGGAAGTCACGGGGGTAGTAAGTTCGTGTGCTCATGTGACCTGGTCACAGAGTTTCGATTTGCTGCGCATTCCACTTCCGTTCCTGGACTACAGTTTAGCGTGGAATCTGAACCACGGAACGTCCTGAAATAGTTCATATAGTCAAACTCAACAAAAAATTCGTGTCGTGAACCCCGGACCAGATTCCGAACCTTTTAAAGCAACTGCCTTAACTACTGAGCCACTAGACCATTTAGTCCATCGGTGAATCCGGGGGTAACCGCTAGTAATTAATAACTAACAATCTACCTAGATCTTAAGAGGAAATCTTTATGTCACAAAAAGTTGTTTTTTACTCCTACCTTGTTAAGCGTTTCAAATAGAGAAGAATTACTTTGTTATCAGCATGAAGAAGTGTCCAAGAACTGAACTGTAAATAATATCTTTAGAACATGTCTCATTTTCGGTGTATATTCGTTATTCAAGTTTCAACTGAAGACAAAGGATATAAAACTTTCACCACTCAGCAACTGGAGGCAATTATCTGAAAATTAATGTCACGATATTACTGTTTTCGAAACTATTAGCATTTGTAAAAATTTAAATAAAATTTTATTCTTATCATAGAAACAAAAAACCGTTAAACTACTCTTTATTTTTCATTGTGAAATTGGATGGCCTACGCCTTGAAGTTAAAGATATATTTATAATTTACAGTTAATAATTCAGAAGATATCGTATAAGTATTTCTTTCGTTGCTGATACTTGTAGTTCTGCTGAACGGACAGCCAGCACGTTATAAGGAATCTCATTTCTAACCAGCAATTCGATATCTGAAAAGACATTACGATTACGCAAACGACCTCCAATACGGCCATAATAACCAGACGTCTCGGTTCAACTTGATGTCTCCCAGATTCCGAGCCTGCGTCAATTATCGCAGCAGGGAGCAGTTAATATCGAGGATCGACCAATATTACAATCTCTTTTTTTTCTCCCCAGACCGTGATTATTACCCTTGGCGCTCGGTAGAAGTAAAACATTGTGACCCACAAACGCCTAGGCAGCCGTTTAGCAAAATGTGAAAATAAAATGAATGTTAGGCAGGCTTGTTTTGCTTTTCCACGTGGAGACATCAGTCGCTATTAGAGGCCATCGTGTTCCCTTAATAACGCCTCGCCCTCACACCAATTTGCGATGCAAATTTTGATAGGGTGTAATTTTCGGAAGTGTGGGGTTGAGCTTCGGGGGAGTGTGTGTGCGAGCTCGCACAAATGACGTTTCGTCTCGGAATTAGGGTCACAGCTAATGAAGGCACCAGAGTTCAGGTACTTATTGTTTATTCAGAATTAAGTTGCAGAAACCCCTGCGTAACAGCTGCTGGGGCAAATGAGACCGTTACAAAATGAAACGCACGCTCTCTCTAATGGCAACATCCCGACTCTGCTCCCAGTATCGTTACAAGATTCTCTAACACGACGAGAATTTTCTCAAAACATATGTTTGTGTGATAATTTCTGTTTGCTTTTATTATCATCATCGTTAGTTCCCATGCAACCATCTTTAAATCCGTTAGAAATTTAGTACATTTCTCTAATTTGTTTCAATATCTCTTCTGGCCAGTAATTATTATTAAGAGACATATCGGTTTTCCATAACAGTTCTTTGTCAAAATCATTTCACCGTGACCTTTTTTTCGAAATTTGTTGAAGTAACGTGCAGAGGAAATGAGTTCCACCGCAATTATTAATAACACTAATATGACAGCATAACTGATTACCAGTAAATGTAAGAGATTGTATGACGTGCTAGAATGTTTTATTTTTTAAAATGGCATTTGGCTTCCTTAGGCCATACAGCCAGCTCAATTATGAGTTTAGTTCATCCAGTGCTTTCAGTTTCTCCATGTGTATATTGCCTTTCAAGTAAGTCTAGACAGTCCACAGGACTGACATGACAAGCACACACACATTCAACATTTAAACACCCATGGCTACGGCCGGACTCGAACAAGCTACCTTCGGCTCTTGGAGCCAGTACTCTAGCCCCTACGCTACCGAGGCCGGCATGCTAGAATGTATTTCATGTGAGATAACAACCATAGAGTTAGTTAATTGTGAAATAACTTGTGTAAATAATAGTTAAAATAATATGATGGGATGGTTAAATTGGTTGACATGTAAACCAAAGATTTAAGCAATGAACATCGCTGACTGCATCTATGGGTATTGTTTACTGGTTGTTATAGTAGTAGGTTGACTTATAAAATAGTTGGATTGAGTGTTGTTAAGCTTGTGAGAGTTTAAATACTGAGTGTATAATAAAAAAAACAATGTTGAAAAAAAACTGAAGGAGAATTATTTTAATGACTAATGAATAAAATTTTCCCAAGAAAAAGGTCTGTATTAAAGAACGGCGAGGCGGCTAACGTTCGTCATTTTTGGCTTAAATTCAAAGTGCATAACGGGCCATATTAAACAGCAGAAGGAAGTATTAACCTCGCACATCCTTTGTAGGTAGGTATTCATCTACTACAATCCCAGATTTTCATATCACACCATTACCTGTATGCATCATATCCTTTTCTGTGGTCTTAAAACGCAAATTATAGGATGCATATCATTTCAAAAATAAAAAAATGCGATTGTAAAAGATTTATAGGATGTTACCAAATGTTCCACTATATATACGGCGCGTATATTATGCTCCAACTACCTACAGACGTTTCCATCACGGTATCTGTTCTTCTTCAGAATCCAACCTGCGGAGCCTCCAGTAGGCTCAGCAGGAGGTTCGAGCCCTGCAGAAAAGCAGATACCATAAACAGACGCAGTGTTGATAGCAAAAACACTTATTGCTAACAGAGCAACGTAACGCACAATATGTTAAAGCTCATATACGTGGTTCTCAGAGAGATCGCAATATTCATTAATTGTATGTCAGTAATAATTACGGATTACATCACGAATTCAATACAGTGGTAGATGGAGTAGCCAGAAGACTTTTTTTTTTTTTTTTTACTTATGAGGTCATAAGAGGTGGGATGGGACTGGGGACAAGGAAAGGGAAGGAATTCGGCCATGGCCTTTTGAAGGAAGCATGCCGGCATTCGCCTGGAGTGATTTTGGGAAACCATGTAAAACCCAAATCTGAATACTCAGACGCGGATTCGAACCGCCTTCCTCGCTAATGCGAGGCCAGAGCGTTAACAGGCCAGAAGATAGTGAAGAGATTGTGCAGACTGTCAAGTTAGCCTGTTACACAAAGACGTATTATCAATTTGTAGTTTGACGCTTTTTTAGTGTGGCATTTTATTTGAACTGTGCATTTAACCGGAACTTGTAAAATATTTTGTCAATGTGCCTATTACTAATAACACGTAAGAAACATATATCACTAAATTCATATAATTGACGTTGTCTTCAAGACAAAACCGAAAACTAGCAGTCTGCATATTCATTGAACTATAAGTATAGGTGGTAGACGATACTGTAAGTCAATTTCTGTAGCCAATATTATTGTCAGAACTTTTCATTTGGCAACCGAAAGTAAAAGGATGTGGTTGTGAACAGAAAACGATGAAATGTGTAATACTTCATTACAATAATTATTTTTTACAAGTGAGTCATACAAGACTTTAAGGTAAATGCGTATGAAGAAGAGCTGTTTCGCTGCCGACAGACCGACACATTCCGTCTCTGTGGCTGTCTCGTGGATGGTCTAACCTAGCCTGATAAGCCTACCGGGTAGACGGGACCTACGGTTTTACGTGGAATCGGAACCACGGAGCGTCCAAGCGTACTTCACGTGAACAAAGCAAAGCTTTTCCAGAAGTGGAGGTCTGTAAAATTCCGATTAACAACGGGATTCTAGAAGTGTTACGCAATATCGGAGTTGAATTACGTGCCATCAACTAATCCTAAGGAAATTCAAACTGTTGTAACAACTATCCACACAGATTATTTTAAAAAAGGTGCTTGTTAATCATACTTTTGCATTTAGGCCTATAATGACTTTATTTAGATGTCCGAATCAGGTGATCTACCTCATTTGTCTGCGTTAATTTCTATCTGTGATTTGAGAGAGTATGAATTTTTTACATGCTTTAGGAATAACCATTCAGTATGGTAGTTGATAAACGAAAGTTGTTGTGAGTTACAGTGAACCTGTGAGGGTCAGGAGAAGTCAGCTCGTAAATTCCAAGAAGATCAGATTAAAAATAAAATTAACATTTTTAGACAGGCCACTACAATAAAGACCATAATTGTTCTGCAATCACAGAAAAAGATACTTAAAAATCGAAACCATATCGATATTCAGTAACTGATTTAATATCTATTCGAAGAAGCGGTTTCTTTTGGTGCTATTGTGATTTTAAAGTCGTTAGTAAAATTCTTTCATGAAGTCTTTCGTCACAACCCGCAACCTAGAGCCAGGCCCAAGCTGTGTTGTTAACAGGTGTATATCATGGTTAGACAGCCCTTTTTAGATTTGTGTTTAAAGAAAGCGGTAAGTTCCTGATTCATCACAAACAAGTCTTTATAGCAAAGTATAAAAACTAGTTTTTTGTTCGTTCGATCGTACAGCGCCTAGAAGCTACCAAGTCGCTGCAAAAGTATTAAACCATAAATACAACAGGAAAGAGTGAGACTCCGTGTTTAATTATTACAAATATTTACTGTGATTCCAATATGATGACATAAAATATGTATTAATTATTCTTAAAAAAAAAGGAATAGATCTAAACGTTCATGACAGTTAATACATTTGTTCGAGTAAAAATATCATTAACTTAAATTTCTGTAAATGGAATTATGTTGCTTGGTTTCGTTACGCATTCAAGAGCGATTTGCAGTCCACATCAAAGCATTCGGCGCATAACACCTAAATAATATGTGAACACATAGCCACTTAAATTATCATTAGCACAGTAACATGCCTTAGAGATTGGTTGGAAATTACATTCGTAATAGTCAGTGAGAGAAGAAATGATGATTTTGGAAGATATGTGATATCCAGGAAAGTCGGCACAGATGTCAAAGGACGTTGCTAGCCATCACAGCATCAGCGTGGAAAAGACGATGACAGTCCTTAAATATAACGTACCGGTGGGCAGTATTAATGATGAATAAAGAGGACCGAGTCTGCTCGCGGAAGGTAAGTGGACACCTGGGAGATGATGTTGTAGCGGCGCCTATTACAGGTGATCACGAATTAAAGCTGCGTGTGTGCGCGTGGTTTTGTTGCGCGGCTTGTTATTATGGTCAGCAATCAGACGGACAAATTATTGGTCGCCATCGGTCACGACTCCGACCCGCCATTATAACTCTTCCGCGGTCCACTGCAACAGTGTCAACATTAGTGCAACCGAGCCCAGGTAATTGTGTACAGGCGCGAAGATGGCTGCGGCAACGCTCCTCACCCCAAATTGTTCTTTACCTCGACTGAGAAGGTGCAGAAAAACGCTAATAAATCAAATAACGTCAATCGCAGGTCCCAATGTTACCGAATTCAAAAAAAATCCGGTGGACGAGTAGTTAACACTACGGTCTAGATATCGGTGCTCCGTGGTTTCCCACAATCAATGTCAGAATGAAACATTCGTAAAGGCCATGACCAACTTCCTTCCCGTTCTATCCCTCGATCGTACTCTCCCTCACGTGGCCTCGGTGTCGACGACATGTAAAGCCATAATAACAGTTTATTCATCTGAGAGACGTCAGGCCTGACTTCAAGTTGAACTACAGGTTTAGGCACAACGTAGGCGGAATGAGCCCTTCTGCCAACAGAGTCGTTTGCATTTTGAGCGCTCTGGTGGCTCAGTGGTTAAGGTGTCTGACTGGAGTTCGGAAGGCCTCCGCTTCAAATCACTATCTCGACTGGGATTTTCATACACCCTCAATATGACCTTCACCTCTGGCACAGCTTGCTGTGTAATGTGAAGTACGTCAGAACGTTTCCATGGTTCGGATTCCACGTTAAACTATAGGTCGCTGTGCCCGGTAGGAGTGCCGGATTAGATTAAGGTGGCTACGAGAGGAGCAGAATGCGCAGCTAATAGAAACGACCAGACGGAATTATTATTATTAGCATTTTTATTTATTTAAAAAAGGAATGTTATTGGGAAATGAAGCTGGTTTGCTAAAGGCCTTAAAGTAGCATAATGATTGATTTCAGTAAACACGAGTCCGAAACTCGTCATCACAGGCCATCCCAGTTTCGGTTTCTGGGCAGTTTCCGATAATAATCCAGACTGATTTTAGAATGACCTCAATTTTTACTCCTCAAAAATGTAGTGGTTAAGAACAGTATGTCACAACAGATATTAGTAAAGAAGTTTCAAGGTTTACGTAGAGAAAGAAACAATTGTCTGAGATGTAGCCGGACAGAAAAAGAGAGATCTTCAAGTTTCATTCGGAACAGATATAATTTTTGACCCATTCAAAGTAGCTATTTGTGCTAAAATATAAAAACAGTATGTAAGCCATATTAAAAAAAAAACTGAATCAGTTATTCCGGCCACATTGGTTAGCCTGGCATAATCTATATCGGGCATGGGGACAAATTATTCTGTTTGAAACTTGAAATGATATATTTTCACGTTTCGAACATTCGCTTCCTTCCCCCGCACTGTGTGTGGACTGTCGGTTCGAGTGTAGCTTTGAAAATGTGTATTCTTAACAGCCATTTTTTTACGATGGGAAACTGAATTACAATTTGAGATGGCTGCGTGAAGTCAGGGAAACTATGAAATGCTGCAGGTACATGAATCACCTATGTACGTTTGACAAGGAGTTCAAGATTCGGAATAATTCTCTTTTTTGTATACTGGTAGCTTCAGAATACTTTCTTAAAGATTGTGCAACAAGTGAACAAATATACTGCAGTATCCGTTTCTGCAATTTATTCTAAAACACGTGATAGGTCAATGTTGTTTTATAGTTTCCTTTGTTCGTTCCTTACGGTTGTACTTAATTATCAGTTCTTGAAAGTCCTTGGCGTTTCTCGTGTTCGATGTTTCTCTTGGTCAATTTCAGACACAAATATAAAATTCGTAAGTTCTCTGAATGTTACAGAATCACAATGCCACGGCACCTCCTGAAAATAATCAAAGACGATATAGCGAAAATCCAAATGACGATTTCAAATAAACATACTGCAAAAACTACAGCTTGTGACTGAATCTGTGAATGAAAAATTTGGAGGATTATTATGAATTATATTTCGTTGGTGTGCCCTAGAATTATTGCAGTGTTTTTGTAGCTGACACATTTGCACGAATATAATCACTCATAATAATTTCAACAGTAATGGTACTTTTTATTGAATACCACTTCAAAAGTTATTTATTAGAATACGGATCTTAACAGACATGTTGTTAGTGATGGTATAAGCCTGTTGACATGGAACGCAAACGAAAACAGTCTTTGGATTTATCATACGTAACAATTTCTGAAGTTATGGGAAACCATATCTGGATGGTTAGAATGGGAATCGATCCCACAACATCCTAGATGTCATCCAGATTTATACCATTCATTCACAAGGTACGATGAGGGAAAAAAAGACATGCCTATCTTCATGTAGTATGCTAGTAATGTAACGGTGTTTATCAAACAAATGGAAGAAGCGGAGTTGTGATGGTATGGTTTTGTTGTTACCAGAGTTATGTCAATCTGTACACCAATTCCATATCTGATTCTTGCGCCAAAACAACGCAACTTCTGTTAGATAATTTTCACACAGGATCCCGAAGGGACTTAGATGAACACTGTTGAAAGATTAATTCTGAGGGAAATTGTTAAAATGTCCCAGTAAGGAATAAAACTATTTAAATTTTCCTTCACTTTTTATTCACGTTGAATGGCCATTTAGTGCATTGCTAATATCCGGAGCATGGACGTAAAAGATATCACAACCTCGGACATTTTGGATTCACTCAGAAGTATTGAAATTCACGCAGATAATAAGCAGCTCATTTAATTAGGTTTTCATCATTTATGCCTTTTGCATTTGCAAACTGTTAACTACATCATTTTTCCTTCCGGATATCAGATTTCCTAACAGTTCTTTGTCGAAAATCCTACAACATATGTAATAATCCTGCTGTTCGTGATCTAATTTAAAAAAATCTTTCATAAGACTGAATTATCAATTTAGTTTGGCGCTGCAAGATGACTCCTCGGTGTTTGTACAATTTTTCGCATCCTATCTGTGTCGTTGTTCACTGGATCACTTTTTGCGTGTCTGTGTCAATGTTTGGAGCCCTTCAGCTGTTGCAGAAAACGTAGTGGTATAAGCGGCAGCGGTCGGAAATGAGACCTAGCATGACTTCAGAACTGTACACAGTAAAGTTTCTTGCTCTTTTATTCTACACCTCTACGAGTCTTGCACAAAATGGAAGAATTTGCATTAGAGAGAAGCGATCATACAGTCCGAGTGTTCGTGTTATTTTCTCAACCTTGGTGCACGAAAATAAAAAGAGAACGGCGCAATGAAGAATAAGGTCATTTCAGTAACAGCTGACTGAATGTAACAAAACTGTAGTACATAAAAGCATTACACTAACCGACTTTTACCGTGAAGATCTCAGCCAGTAACACAGATGTCATTCGTGCCAATCCATTCTTAAAGTAAAAGTTTTGTGTGCGTCTCGTTGAAATAGATAAACTGGAATATCGCTCCGTCACAAAATTACCGCCAACGGAAATATACATTAAGTTGGCGAAAGTTTATAGGAAGTTGCATCTTAATTTTCACCAGCGAAAAAATGGGCAGCTGAATTTCAGCATGGTCGTACATTTCCTGAAGATGATCCGCGTCAAAGACGACCCAAATTGCAACCACCGATAAAAAGATACAAAATATGGCATTCGACGATCAGTAAATAAAGTGTATGACTTAGGTGAGGCAGTAGGTATATCAGAAAAAAAAGGCACGGAAACTGCACATCAAGAATTAACCATGAGAATGTTGTGTGCCAGCTGGGTGCCGCAAAGTTCTCCACAATGATTTAATCATTTTTAAAAGTGATCCAAACAATTTTGTACACGCCAGAAAAGAGACAGCCATCGAAACAGTGAGTGGATGCTGGTGGCCATGCATCAAAAAAGTTGAAGTTGAATTCATCTGTCAGAAAGGTCATAACCAATGTTTTCTGGGGTGCACAGTTGATTCTTTTTATCGATTACCCCGAAAATGGCCAAAAAATTAAGGGCGAATACTACATAGCTGCTTTGAACCGAATAAAAAAAAAAATCGTGAGAAGTACCTGGATTACAAAAGAAAAAAAATCATCTTCCAACAAGACAATGCACAGAGCTGCATCGGAAATGGGAAGACTGAAGGATATACATAACGCATTGTTGGAACAACCATCCTAGCGACTAAATTTGCCCTTTTCTGATTTGCATGAATTTCCAAATCTAACGAAATTTATATTTGTAAAATGTTTTAAGTCAAATGAAGAGATGGCAGCAGCTGTGGATGGGTATTTTTCTGACCTTCCAGAATCATATTTCAGGTATGAAATCCATTGATTGGAGAAACGAGCTACTGCACTAATAGGTCGAGAAACTTTCTCCTTGCCTTCATAGGGGTGCGTCTGAGCATAACGTCGAATAAGAAATACCCTACTTCAGGTACCTCAGATATACTGCAGCTTTGAGGTACACCCCAAGAATCTTCATCTTTTGGCCTTTTACGTAGACATACGAAAACTAACTTTCGCCTTCACTTACTAGCGCTTAAATCGTGAATCTTCATTTTTGTACTTCTAGAAGTGGAACTGATGCATCGGGATTGCGGCGCAGCTTCAATCCAAACGTCAGTGATTGCTCATTCGCTAAGTCGGAACATTGTGGCAGCTTTGAAAACTCCTGAAGTTACCTAAATTTCCTGCCTGAAAGGGTTACAGACGAGAAAGAATATATACTATGTCCTAGAAGCCTAAATGGATAGCTAAATGTTGGATCAGCACCTATGATTACTCAGCAATTCAAATATTATCATCTATGTAACCAAAAATCTGCTGCGCCATTATGAAATAAAAATTTATTTTTACTGTTCATTTTTCTTTGATTGTAAACGGCATTAAGTACTTGTTAAATGTTTGCATTTTTTTATCCCTACAAGATAATAAATGTTGGCTAATAGTATTCGGTTTCATGTAAATTTCATCATTCATTTACTTCTTTCCATTATCCTATTTGCTCAATAAATAACTGCTTATCACTAAATTTTAATTCATTCACAGACAATAATACACATATTTATGAAATCTATGATACGCATACTTACTTTCAATTTATTCACGATAAACCAAATGTTTAAGGTATTTTTGTGTTATGGATACAGGCCCTCAGCTCCATTTATATTAATTAGTTAGTTATTTCTAAGATCAAATCCCCAGAAAGCATGGTGGATCATTGCTTACGATCTTCGCCATCTTGAAATTTGAAATACCTTAACTTTCTTCTGTTCATTCCATACAAGCGAGAGTAAATATTCAGTGAAATTTTTCGATTTAAATCAAATATCGATTGCTAAGTGTGCGGGATAAATGAAGTGCAACTGCAACTGATAGCTTGGAGAGTATGTTTAAATGCCATTTGTTGACTGAGTAATGATGTTCACAGAGGAAACAAATCACGCAATATCCTTTTGATGATAAGATGACACGGTAAACCTGCACAAGTAGGAACAAACCGACGCGTGCGTACCTCCATATGAATGGAAAGTGGAACCTACATAGAGACGCTGCGGAATCGTCGTACCAGATAGCA
Source organism: Vandiemenella viatica (assembly GCA_031002005.1). Classification (NCBI taxonomy): domain Eukaryota; kingdom Metazoa; phylum Arthropoda; class Insecta; order Orthoptera; family Morabidae; genus Vandiemenella; species Vandiemenella viatica. Next base: position 32,045 of record JARYHS010010493.1, read on the forward strand.
CCGGCGCCGCATCTGGTAGAAGAACAATTCCAATTCAGTGTTAAGAGCAATTCCAAAGCTAAGCTACTGTGCACAGAACGGATAACGCGTTGCCACGGTGTCATGGGGAGAGAGTCACAGTGTACACGAGGTTGCTCATTCTAAGGCCCGGAAGTTGGTTCATAGCTTCTTAAGTTGATCATAATAATTCTCAGTAATGACAAATATAGTATTTTTCGTAGGATTATGCGGTGAGTTATACTTTCCAACCTCACACATTTTACCTGGCAGCGTGGTCAAAAGTCATGTCATTCTTTTTTAAAAAGTTTCATCAATCTCTTTTTGGAATCTCAAAAGAGGCGAGGGTAAAACAAACTGAGGGAGGGAAGTAAATTTCACCTTTCTGCTAACATTGTGTGTTGCGTTTCTGTTTGCCAGACTTGAGGTACAAAGTAGATAGCGTTGACGACTGCAGGAAACCGCCAAATCCACCGGAATGCAGATTCCAAGATTTGATCTCCCATCAGACGTACCTTCTAGTGTCAGACGAAGTGCTGGTGAAGAACATAAACGCATGGAGGTTTTGCTGGGATGGATTTGTGGAGACAATCAGGCTAAGTGTTTTTTATATGATCAATGAATTTCGATCATACAGTTTCAGGTAACTAAGGTTTGATATGGAACACATGGCATGACTTATAAATTACATTTTTGACAATGGCTGACGTCTAGCAGGCGAGAAAGAGAGAAACCATTGCCGAACGGAGTAGCTGCAATCCATGATTACAGAAAATAACTTCAGTTGATTCGTCGAATCTGCCTAGAAGAAACATAGAAAACACCCTGACAGGTCTTTATTCCATTCGCTTCTGAGATGATCATAAACTTATCAACACTGTAGAATTTGTTGATAGCTAGTACCGAGCGTGGTGGATGAGCGGTAACATTCTGGTCTTGCATTCGGGAGGAAGCTGGTTTGAACTTTCGTCCTGACATTTCGCTTTTCCTCGGTTTCACGAAATAACTTCAGGCGAACGCCGGGATGGTTCCTTCAAAAGGCCATGACCGGATTCCTTACTGTTCCTTTCGCCAAACATTTCTCTCCTATAATGACCTTGACGGTGGCAAGACGTAAATCCATAAGAATTAAAAAAGATAGCTGCGAAGAGACATTATTTCCTGCTGTCCCTCCGTAAAGATCTTTTAATTTTCTATTATATTTCTTCTTAATGGATAGACGTTGAGTCTTTATGAATATATATGGAGTATTTTTTTCCCCAAGAAAAGAGTCGTTACTACATAGTGGTGTTTTTTGTTAGAAGAATGTCAAAGTGTTTCGAACTCAATACTTGGAGATAATTGTTAGGGATATTAGTGTATGGGTATTATTAAAAAAAATTCATCGTTACGATTTTGATTATCAATCAGAAATTAAGAAACGCAGTGTCAAAATGTAAATTTATAAGGAAAGTCATGGGTTCCCAAGTCCAGTCACGTATCGGTGGTATGCCGACTGGCAAGCGACCAGAGAATACTCCTGGAAGCTTCAAGAAATATGTCACCTCAAACGAAAGAAAGAAATATTGTTCAAATTTTGCAGTGGAGCTTCCAGCAACAACTGGACCTAATTGGTGTAAAAGATTTTCTGCATTGGTGTCGTTCTTTTCAGAAGGTTGTAAATATATCTGATAGCAAGGTATTCTTATGTAGTGCCTTCGTGGTGTACTGTTGTCATGCTTAAAAAAAAAAAAACAATTATACAAAACCCTAAACTTATAGAAACTAGTAAATCGATTCTACCATCTTTCACGCGTAATTTTAATATTTTAAGCTATTATATAGTAAAAGGAACTACCAAGACAACTTTACGTGGATCAGCGGTAACGCTCTGGCTCCGCATTCGGGAGGGCGCGGGTTCGAATCCCCATCCGGACATCCAGATTTGAACTTTCCATGGTTTTCCTAAATCACTCCAACTGATTTCCTGGATGGTTCCTCCAAAAGGCCATGACAAATTCCTTCCCATTTCTGCCCCCAGTCCCTTCCCGCCTCTAATGAACTCGACGTTGGCGAGGCGTAAAGCCAGAAACACCAACAGAAGCAAAAAACGTTACACTACATCTCATTTCGATAAATAATTTCGTTTCTACGAGCAGCTCTCTCGAAGAGTTATAATATGCATAATTACGTTAATATCATTTAACGGAAACAATTATATGAAGAATGATCAGTCAAGTTATGATTATGGAAAACATAGCTTGGTGCTACTTCAGACGTGCTATCAATTTTTTACATCATCTATGAGGATTATGGTATAACACCCTAATGAAAACAAAAAGAATATAATTATTAAACAAGCACGCTAATGTAACTGTTGTTAGAATTTTTATTTTCGGACGTGTTCCACTTCTGGTCGAGGTATAAACAGTGTACACCGTTATTCTGTAATGTCACCGGTTTTTAAATTTTGTACAGAATAGTTCATATATATAGAGGAATCATAGTGTGACTTACATATTATCGATATTTCAATTTTGTACGTGAGGTTTTTTTTTTTTTGCATATTGTTTCTTACATTTACATTTCTGTTCTGAGGTGTCGTGGTTGGTCACCTGTGTCCTGAATCAGTATGCTGCTTACAATATTGTACATACGTATTTATACTATTTGGATAAATAAATAAAATCCAACAACAGTTACATTGGCACCCTTATTTAATAATATTATTTAACAAGCAACTGCAGGAGAAATGGCCTAGTAACAATCTCGTAATAAGAATATTCATTTTCTTACACAATACAGTATCTTCTGTGTTAAGCTATTTAAAGGTTGTGGAGCTTCTTGTGTAATAATTGTAACTGGCATGTTAGGAAACGACAGATATGAAGTAGACTAACAGAATATACCGTCTATTATAATCATAGGTATAGTAACGGTTAGCAGTTTTACAAAATTTAAAATTAAACACTGTCCTGTCAAAATGCTTGTAACTAATGTGTTTATACTGATTTCTTCTTTGTGATACAGGATACGGTTAAACTATCAGCTGGTGAGATACTGATGACAATTATGACCATGCGCACATATACAGTGAGATAATGACGACAAGTGACCATTTTTTTAAAAAATCATTTAGGCGATCAGGTCAAAGCTGGCAAGGATGGTTTCATGTTATAGTGGAAATATGTGTGCAGTGGTATCAAGTTTATCTCCAAAGCAACGATGGTTACAAAATGTCATGGTAAACTTATCGTTAAATGTTGTCTGCTTCTAGGAGCAAAATATCCACTCCGATGTGAAAGATGTTAGTGGAATTATCTGTTTATGAAAGTTGTATGCTTGCAGTAACGATTGTTTGATCATTCTATTAGCGAAGTATTTTAGCTCTTTCAGACTAAAATGATGTCCAGCACAAGCATTCGGCCAAGTGAGTAAAAATAACCAACAATTAGGTGTTGCCTCCAGCTCTTATACCATACACTTATCTGACATAGAAAAAAAAATCGAACATTGAATTTACTTTAGAGTATTTCCCCATATGTATTATTCGAGATTATAGACCAAATCGTACTACCCATACTTTCGGTGAATGTTTCATTTATTGAACTATAGATTTTGATTATATGGAGGATAGGAGACTATTAACGATTCAGAGCTGCAAAAATGTTTCCATTCTCTACTGTCGCAAATGAACATTTTTTACGAGAGTAAATCGGTGTTAGCGGGAATAACGAAGGCAAACACCTGCTTTGACCATATAAGAATCGGTGCACTTGTTCAGGTTCTGTATATAGTGTTTGATATTGCAATTTTTTTATTTTTGAAGTAGTTTTCATTTGTTACAAATTTCTCCTAAGTTTAGCTTTAAAAAAGATTACTTATTTATTATGCACTGATACGACTTTACTGTAGTGATTTTATATAAACAATGTGGAGTTTTCTGAGCTGGTATCATAGTGCTTAAGATAGTCCCAACGTTTATGAGGAAAATTGATTTTATAATGAAGCTGGAATCTTGTTTCACACAATGATTTTCTGAATACGTTTCTCCAACCCAGCTGATAAATGTTATGTCGCCTAAACTGAAACAAAGCTGCCAGCTAAAATAATACTTTTTCTTCTTGATTATATATTGTTGGCATCATATTGCTACTGGGAGTGTTGACGGGACATAAAAAACTCTGTTGTTCTATATACAATCTGGTGCTCAAAATATACCGGACGGTATTGCAATTTCGGATCCAGCCGGTGCTGTTTACGTTAGACTCACATTGTGTATTTACTCTTCACTATAATTTGACTCTGGACCAGAGTTATTTTAAGAAACATAACGCTAGAGTGGAAGAAAGTTCCGTTTAAACAGCTGTAGATTAAAATTACCCATCAGACAGAGCTGGTTGGAACCATTGAGCTTTTAAACGTAATGCCTGCCCGCGAGCCGAGCTACTTGGACCAGAAATCTGAATTGTTGTTTTCGTTTTTTACTATACCTATTCTTGTAATTTAATTTGGGCACGATGACTTCTTACCAACATAGAGATATGTTAAGACAGAGGAATAGCTATTTTATCTTCTTATTATTATTATTACTCCGCGATTCACTGGTGCATTGCACCTATACGAAAGTTTAATAGTTTGGAAGGGATATATGGGGTATGGTAGAAGGCGCCCATGGGCTATTGTGAGGAACCATCCTAGCATTCGCGTGAATTGATGTGGGAAAACCATGGAAAATCCAGATCAAAATGACCGGAGGCCTTTATCGAAAGCTACTCCTGTCGGATTTTAAGTTTACACGTCCGGTAAATCCTTCCTTTTCCATTCCCTAATCGCTCGTGGAAAAAATGAATACAGAAAAGAATCGGTTCTGGTCCTGATTTCTCTTATCTTATTTTCACGTTCATTCCGAGATATGAATGTTACTGGTAGCAATATTTGTTTGCTGTCATTCCGAAATATGTCAGTCGTGAATTTTTCAATTAGCTTCCGTCGAGATTAACGCCTGCGGTGTTCCAGGTCTTCCCAACCTTAAACTCCTTCAACATCGCACTTACGCTTTCCCTCCAACTATATATACCTGTCATGCATATGGTGGCTCTTCTTTGAACCTTCTCTAATGCCTCCATTAACCCTTTTGATGGGGACCCCATACAGAACAACAATATTCTAAGTGAGGACGAACTAGTGACTTATAAGCAATCGATTTAACTTCCGGAGTGCATTGTTTTAAATTACGACCTAGAAATCGGAGCATACGATTTGCTTTCCCAATTACATTCTCGATATGCTCATCCTACAATAAATTATTAAGAATTGTTACCTCTAGGTATTTAGTGGAATCTACCGTTCTAAGGACAGTACCATTAATTGTATATTCAGTCGAAAACTACAGCTTAGACTAAATAAAAACAGAAAAATTTTAACCGTTTTTCCCATTAAATTATACTGTTTAAATGTCGGATTGTCATGACAATTACAACTAAAACACATATTGAAATTACATACTGAAACTGATGTTGTTCCATTACTCGATGGTTAGTTTGATCCACGATAAGTAAACTTAAGCCAATGTGCCAAATGTAGGGCGTTCAGTAACTTCTTTTCACGATCTGCAGCTTAAAGATGTTCCCAGTCACTTCAGACGCTAAGATAAATTTAGCAAAGATAAAGGGCAGGTTAAGAGTCTGTAGAATCTCTGGCTTTTTACGAAAAGCACTCAATTCTACGATCGCAAGTAAAGTTAACCCACAACGATATTTTAATAAACCAAGCCTTTACTAGAAGCTATAAATGCAGCAATCAATTAGCTCATTTAATTTTAATGAGCTAGTGAATAAAAAATTCCATCAAAATAACGTTATAATGCACTCGTAGAAACTTAATACAACCATGCTGACCAACATCTCATTACGAAAATGAGAAATGTTTAAAAGACGATATGGAACTAAATTATTTTTCAAATTTAAACGTATATTCGTTCCAACAAATCATGTTTATTAGATAGTGGAGTGGAATATTGTTGTATTCCTTTTTCTTTAATAAATTGCAATACGGCGGTTCAGGGAGAGTTCTTATTACCTATATTGCATCCTTCATGGATGCTGGCCTTCTTTCACTGCACACATTGGCAAAATGTTTACATGGCTATCAAACAGATAACAGCACTCATTTTACTCCTATAGCTTGTACCGTTTTTAACGAACTTAACTGCCGACATAAAATTCGGAAAACATACGGCTTATCTGGAAAGTTACCTTCCTACCGTAAGGTTTGGGTTGGATTATTAGGCACATTTTACTGTCGAATAGTAAACGTGTCAGATTATTGTAGAGTCACTAAAATAAATGTCTAAATAAATGGTTTTTAAAATGGAAATTCAAAATTTTAGTGTGACAATTTTCCCCAGTGTTCTGATATTTAGTGATCTAGTTTACTTGTTATCAAATCAGCAATATAAACAGATAAACAAAACTCAAAACTGTGAATGTAGTTAAAAATCTGTAAGCTGAAATTTATATCAGTTTATTTTCGATCCGTATGTAATCACCTATGCACACGTCGAGGTTATGAGAGAAGAGATAAAACTGGGGGAAATGAACGGGAAGGAATTCGGTGATGGCCATTAAAAGGGACTATTCCGCGATTCACATTGAGTTATTTGGAGACACCGTGAAAACAAATCAGGAAGGTCTGACGGAGATTCGCATGCGAAGCCAGAACGATGCACAAGGTACAAATAGTTCATATTGCTGCATCTACAGCAAAGATTGGGATCAACACTTGACCGTCTTTGAAGCGAAGAAATATGTCTGGCACGGTGTGAGTATCCCGAGCGTATAAAGATAGTTATTAAGAGCATAACTAAAATATTGGACGTAGCGTGCAGATTGAAAGCTGTGTGCAAAAAGCGAGAGGAGAGTGCCAAATTGATTGAGATAGATCTGCTTTATGGGCGTTAAGTGGCGATAATTGTCCTAGCTGTTCGGCGGGGGTGTTACTACAAAAAGCTGACCTATAAATATTGATTGCTTGCTACTGACTCGTCTCAGATTCTTTTTTTGTTTCAATGAGAAAGTCTCGGTTTTTTTACGCCCTCTTAATATCGTGATCACCAACGGCATCGTCATGCCCTCAAAATCTGGTTCATCAAAAAAGACTTCTTCTCTCTTCTATTTTTAAAACTAAAGCGAGATAAAGCCTAAATAGCTCCTTTATGCGGAGGTTGCTGGGTTTACACTTTGGGAGCCTGCTGCACTTATCGCCTTAATTATCAATATTGTTTTCTATTACAGAACCTTGTTACGCTCTACTTTTATACAGATACCATTTAGTGCAATGCTAAATAGTTCCCTGAATTGAATCATGTCACATAAAAATGGTATATATACATCATGTGTTAAGTATCTCCGATGACCAGACTTCAGGTTAAAATTTAATGTGGTGGATCCGCATATCACGTTTCAAGAAACTAAAAATAGTTTCCATAGCTGCTATAATTTAATTTTTTTATTTGGAAAAAGGCATTTCTGTTTTATTTTGCAAACACATAAACAGAATCATACTAAAATGTCGGTATGTCTATTATAATTGCCTAAGATTCGTGCTGAAGAGTAGCATGTTGTGCATTCTATGAAAGATGTAATTTGGAGGCGTAGTGTATCGAAACACAGGTGATACATAATGAATATGTTTTATTTTTATCGCAAAAATATTTGAGATATAAACAAAAATATGAGAAGTAAATTTCTATGCGACGCATTCTATTGTGAACTGAGAGTATTTACACACTCAAAATAGAATGTGAACATCATGCGTATAAGAACTTGTTAAAAGTAATTCATTGATCCCATCGTACCTACATGCAGTTATATTTGATGCCAAAAATATAAAGTTTTATAGAAATAGACTTCTCTATTTTCAACGACAGTCAATATTCTTTAATTTGGCGTAATATGGGTAAATTTTTTAAAAAAATGCAAATAAAATAATACCGAACGAACCACAATTACAATTCTGATGTAATAAAAGTCACAGTTACGTTGCACAACATAGTCATACCGTTCCACATTTTTCACTTATGCTAAAGTAGTGGTTGGAATGATTCATTTTTAGAAAAGAAATAAGAGGGAACTTACAATGTTAATCAAGATGATAAAATTTTCATTTAGATTTGTCTTATGCGTCCACACCATGAAAAGTCATCATATTTGATTCATAAAACATCATTATAGTTTCTATTTTGACTATAGCCTACATCATGTAACATTTTTAGAAAACAATTCAGTTAAATGCTTAAACGAAAAGTATTATCTTTGGAAAGTTTTAATAAATACCGGAAACAGTTCATTATATTCAAAGCAAAGTTCAAGTTTAAGTTTAATTTTGACGTAGATGTGTGCTTACCGCCTGTGGTATATGTTATTTTATACGATTGTGTATAAACAACACAACTGAATGTTTGCGGCAACCATCTCAGATCGATGATAGCCCGCGATTGAACTTAACTTTGCATTCAGCTGGTCAATAGATATGATTTTATGTTACGGTTTTATTGCTCCTCAGCAGCGAGATAAATGGAACCGGGAGACGATAAGGAACAAAATGGAAGGAGGCTTAATAAAAAGGCTTATTAAGCTTGGTAAAAAATAAAAATCTAACTAGCTACTGAATCTGAATGAGTGCTAAATTTCGGGGCTAGTTTCCGGGGTGACCGGTATTCCATTCACAGCTTACTTACACAAATTTCGTCTCTCCGTAATCTCCCCAAACCAGGAGAATGGTGCTATGGTTCGTACTGCTGGAGTCATTTGGGGAGATTAGGGACAGGAAGTTGACTGAAGTTGGAAGTGACCTTTTGGAGGAACCATGCCGGCATTCGACAGGAGTGATTTCGAGAGATCATGGAAAACCGAAATCGGAATAGGTGGGCTGGGGATCGAAGCCGCGTCGAACATGAAACCGAGCGGTGCGGTGTAACGGTTAGCGTTCTCGCCTCGCATTCGGGAGGACGGCGGTTCGAATCCCCGTCCGGGCATCCAGATTTGGGTTTTCCATGGTTTCCCCAAATCACTCCAGGCGAATGCCGTGATGCTTCCTTCAAAAGGCCATGGCCGAATTCCTTCCCATTCCTTGCCCCCCATCCTTTCCCGTCTCTAAAGACCTCGATGTTAAAAAGAGACGTAAAGCAGAAAAAAAACCGAACATGAACGACTCACCCACCAATCAGGTGTTGTTATACATTCTGCTTACATTACTTGAATGAACACAGGATGTACTCTCTTCGTCTAGCTACTGTGTTAAGATATTATTCTGCAATGCAAGTTTTTGTCAGCGAATAAGGTAGAAAAATTCTTTAACGTGTGTTGATAGAGCCCTATTAACGTTTCATACCTCAGAATCTTTTAATACCACTGCCGACTCTTTACCTCACTGCGATTTTTGATAAACGAAAGACGTGGAAACGAATGGGGTACTTTCCGGAATAGCACCGTATAATAAAGCGAGGACTCACCGCATCCACTTCAAACAATTTGGGAAATTTTACAATACAGCCAACATTGCTACAAAATTCAGCTAATAAATCCTCCACTTAGCACAGCGCCGTGTTCAGTTGTATCGCAACCGAAAGAGGTCAAGTTCAAGTGAAAAAGTGTCCATCGTGTGTGACTTAATTGGATGTTTGGCACGAGTTCTTAACACAAAAGATATCTTTCAAAAGCTCTTATCTAGCTAGTAGGTCCTGAGATTCATTTTAAATATTTGGGGGCAACTGGTTCATCCTGTTCGACATCGCTTCAAGTTATGGCTGTTAAGAGCTAGTTCAAATGTTAAAAGATTTTACATCATCCATAAACAACCTTGTGTACTCTTTTTTTTTTTTTTTTTTTTTTTTTTTTTTTTTTTTTTTTTTTTTTTTACGCCTCGTCGACGGCTAAGGTCATTAAAGGCGGGACGGGTCTGGGGACAAGGAACGGGAAGGAATTCGGCCATGGCCTTTTTGAAGCAAGCATCCCGACATTCGCCTGGAGTGATTTGGGGAAACCATGGAAAACCCAAATCTGGATGCCCGGACGGGGATTTGAATCCGCGTCCTCCCGAATGCGATGCCAGAACGTTAACCGTTCACCCATCACCCTCCGTAGTGTACTCTTAAACGCATATCTAGCAATATACCTTCTGTACTTCATTTTATCGATTTTACTATCCGCTTGCACGTAGCAATGAATTTAACTCCCTCAGCGTGTACCGATTTAGTAATGGTTCTCGACTTTTTCTTCCCGGTGCAACCCTTTTTCACCTTCCTTAACATGTAATTCCCTATTTTTCCATCAAGCACCAAAATTGTTTCCCCACTATCAACATCCCTCGTAGATAAACGGTATGCTTTATCTGTATAGGAATCTATTAATTAAAGGTAGGACTGCACAGTAACATTGAGTTTAAGAAACCTCAATAGCTACTGTCCACAGAGAAGCCAACTTCGTGGATGAAAACACATTGAAAACATGACAGCATATTTTTTTGCGTAAATTTATATAAGTCAAACGTCATACATTAGAAATGTATTTCCATCATCTACGGAAAAAACCGAGTGCGTACTATATCGTGAGCCTAAGAACCAAATATCCCTATTTGAGATGTACGCCATCAGTTGCCACCAGGTAAACACCGACCCTAAACCATTTTCTCGAAAACCTGTTTCCAGACATTGATTATAACATGTTAACTGGAAGATCGTGCTAGAGTGAAAACTATGTGGGTCATCAATCCATAGTGATTCTGAAATAGCTGAATGAATACGTGCTTCCCTTCCCACTGGGATTTGATTCCCTTCCCAGCAATTTATGTTTAGTCTTCCATATGTTCGCTAGAAAATCACTGAATGCTTCCTTAAAAGCAGGCCACAGATGCACACAGATTATTTTCCTCTCTACCCTGTTACGATATATTACCTGAACAAACAATGTTAAGAACAATTAGCGAGTAATTGTATTCATCCACAGTAATCCTCTCCCAGTCTCCAAATAAGGAATATAAGGGTAGTCACCCGGCTAACCTTAAGGAAAATAATGCAGGGAAATAAGCAAAAGAGAGAGGGGAAAAAAAAGAAGCACATGTAGGTAATGCAAACATAGCATGAGTATCAATACAAAACGATTGGCTTACTTATAAAGTTTATCTGCTATAGAATGTATAAGGAAGAAAGAACATTCATGAGAACGAACGTTTTGTTAAGCCTGATTGGATGAGCGGTAACACACGGGCATGGCATTCTGGACAACCGAGTTCGTATGCCCTTCCAACCATCCAGATTTCGGTTTTTCGAAATCACTCCAGTTGATTGACAGGAAGGTTCTTACAAAAGGCCGTGGCGAAATTCGTGTCTGTCTCTTGCCTCCAGTACTTTTCCACCTGTACGACCTAGATGTCGACGGGGCGTAAGGTCCTAAGCAACATAAGATAAGTAAATACTTTAGGAGCAACAAGTTCTTAAAAATACTTAGATTGTTAAATTAAGATTATGAGAATGAAACAGAAATTTAGTTATGTAAAGAATGGTATAGACCATATGGACTGCGAGGAAAATGTCTCTAACAATTAGAAAAGTCATTAAGTGAAATATAAAGTGAAGAAACTTAGCTCTGTTGCGGTATAGCACAATTAGCTTTATAGAAGCACACTTTAAAATCATAATGAGTAGAATGTGATACACAGATGATTCCAGAGATGGTTACCTTGTGAAAGAGCAGCTTGGAAAAAATACTGTTCTCGGAATTTTGTTTTTGCAAAGAAACAGGAAGCAAAATATGTAATGATCTGTTCAAAGAATTCACTTTAAATTTGTTTAACTTCAGGAAACTTGATAGCTATACTCGAAATTGAAGCCCGTCTTGAAAGCTAGAGTGTGTGTAATTTTTTAGCTGTATGAAAGAAACGGAATCAGTTAGGAAACTATGTCCAACTATTTGCGTCATATGCTGAAACCGACCGTAATCAGACATATTAACAAGGAGAAATAGAAACTGTCTATTTCGCTGATATAGCGGACCAAGTGTTGTTACACTGGCGTTCCGCACAGTTGGTCTCAGGTTCGAACACTGAATACGAATTGGTATTTTTAATGACGTGTATTAGTCGTGGGCTTTCCTCACTACGTAGAACAACATATCTTTGAGGTTAACTTACTTGCTGTGATAAGCAAGCTATTTTTCTTTTGTGATAGAGTAGCACAGGTTTAGATACTGACGTAAGGGAACGTAAAAACTTAAGCTACTTGTCAATTGATATTTCCAAGTGTTATAACCTATGTTTTTACAATTTTCTTCAGTCCAAGGAAACGTTACGGATAATTATCTAATGTGCTGTTTAGCTCATCAACGTTCTGTTGAGACCAAAGCTTGTCTTTTGTGATATTAACTGCTGTGATTTTTTTTGCGGTGGTGTGATGTTGTCAGTGATAGAGCATCACGTTCTTTGAGTCACGAGTTCGATTCCCATCGACTGAATTAGATTTTATGCTTGTCCCGTCTCTCTTGTGTGGCCCGCAATAACTGTATCATTCGTTTTCACTACAATAGTGAAAAAAAGCTTTAATTTTGATCCTGGTCTTTGAAGACAATGCCTCTATCTTGTTGCCACATTCGTTAATATACTTTATTAAGATATTTTTTACAAAATAAAATAATTCTGATACCGAATACTGGTTTGAAACTTGTTTCAAGCCTTCCCTTCACATGCGGGGTCTAATAAAAAAAATAACGGGAATTTTTGTTTGTTAGAGAATATTTATTTATTAATCATGATCAATTTCTTTCCCCTCGGATAAAATACACTTGCCCCAGTGGTTTTTCCAATCTTGGAAACACTTCTGGAGTTACTTTTCAGTATGGCATTCAGCTCAGGAGTTTTGTTTTTATCTCGCCAGTGGAGGCAAAACGTAGTCCTACTAAGTTCCCTTCAGCCTCGGGAATAGAAAGAAGTCACAGGTGGCCCAGGGGGCCATGTCAGGCGATTATAGTGGGTGAGGTAAAACAGTTTTGTTTTTCACCAAAAAATCACGAATAACCAGTGAGGTGTGACTCAACTTCCAGGAAGGGGTTTGCCACAATTCTGGGCGTTTTCGACGGATTGCTTCATGCAAACGGCGCATTACGTTCAAGTAGTATTCCATATTAATAGTACGACCACAGGAACTCATGATGCAAAGTGAGGAGAACCTTCACATTTGATTTGATTTTTTTTTTTTTCGGTCTTGGCTCTTCCATTGGTAGATTCGACTTACTTGCATCCATGTTTCGTAGCACGTTATAGCCGTTTTAAGAAATTCTTGATCGTTTCTGACTTCATTGTGAAATTCTTGAGCAATGTCTACGTGACGTTGTTTTTGGTCGAAATTAAGTAATTTTGGAACAAACCACCCGTTTTATTCCAGAAACAAACCAAAATATTGCTTTGCATGAGTGAGATGATATCTCGACATCATCAGCAACCTCTCTAATAGTGTTACGGCGATTTTCCAGAATCATTTTTTTTACTTGTTCGACGTTATAGTCGGTTGTTGATGTGGTAGGGCGTCCGGGATGGTCGTCATTTTCAGTGTCTCCACGGCCTTCTTTGAAACGTCTGTGCCACTCGTAAACTCTAGTTTTACTCATAGTAGATTCACCAAAAGCTACGGCTAACATTTCGAATGTGGTGCTGCACTTTATTCCACTTATCAAGCGAAATATTATACAAATCCTTTTACCCATTTTTTTTAGGAAGTGCCAAATCGCCGCGCACACCAAAACACTCTTAACCTTATCTAGTATCAAAAGAAAGACCTGGTATTCTCCACACTTGCAGAAATTTTATAAGGTCGTTGTAAGTTTCCTTTCTTAAATCAACTAAAAATGATTTTCCGCAGTTCCTCACTATAAATTGAAGGCTGCAATGTACCCATATCCAATGACATATATTTTGATGATCCTTATGTAGAAAATCTGATGATAGGCACAACGCATGTTTACATGTTGGCTTCAGTTTACATATTCTGTTTGATATAGAATTACCTAAAAAATACTTTCAGTAACTGTTTTGTTCATAATAATTCCGCATATGTTTTTCTTGGCTTTTCTCTCTATCTATTGTTCCTTATGTCTACTTGCGTTCTCTATAAAACTTCCAATATTTCGGCCGCAGACTTCCACAACCATACGAAATCTTCTCACTTGCGCCTAGTATGATAAACGTGTTCGAATGTACTAACGACAAACTTGCACTATTCTTTATTGCCTTGAGCATTTTCTAACCACCGGTTATGTTTGATTGAAACCTAAGACTCTCCAACTACTTACATCCATCTTTCTGCTTCTTCTAGACTATATAAAATTAACTATTTTTTAATAATATTTTTAACTTTTTCCACCCATCTTAGTCTACTTCTGGGCTGTCTCTAGCATCATCCTTGCTGTCCTCTCCTTGCCTATTTTAATCGCATTTCAAAAATAATGTAACAATTTTTATGACATGAATTGTGTCGGTTCATCGGGTTAGAGATTTACGCGAAGCAGGTATGTAACACCAAAATATAAAGGATTTATCTGCAGTAGCTATATATCACCGATATTGTTGGTTGGTTCAGAAACCCGAGTGATAAAGGAGGATAAGAGAGTAATACTGGCAGGGGAAATGAAGACTCTGAAGACTGTGGTCGGAGAATCAAGAACAGACGAAGTAAGAAACGAGAGATGGTCAATGACATGGCAGGGGAAATATTGCTGCCCCAAATTAATTGGTCTGCAGTATTATAATACTTATAAATTATGCAAATAATAGGAACCTAAAAAACACAAGTTTGAATTATACACCCGATCTGAAATAAACGATGGAATAACTAACAACTTCAGTGCTCAGCCCACAGACAACATTTAGTCAGTGAAGTGGTCACCGCAATACACCTTTTGATTTTTCACTTTCATTCATTTTCTGGTGTGTTAAATCTCATTAAATTTCGAAGTGAGCCAAAACTTCTCAAATTAGTTATATATCAAATATTGATACCATATAGTGAGGGTAGTATTACGTAGCACCGAAGTAATGATGCCATTTACTTTCGTCACCCCTACCTACGGTAAGCTGATGAAGTGTACAACGTTTGTTAGGGGAAGCGCAAAGGGTTGGGCATAGATAGCGGATGGCCCAGAGCCACTATGTGTGTCCCGAACACGAGATTTCAATTAAACGGACACGCTTAGTAATGAACTGGAGACAGATTTATGTGCGAGCGTCTTGAGGACTGTACACGGCGGGTACCTGGCTGGGACTGATAACGCTCGAAGGCCCACCCTCCACTGTAGCCCTGGCGAAATAAGGTAGCTCTCACAGCCACCTGTCTGCGACGCTCCCAGTATCTACTTGAAGCTGGCAGTTGGCCACTCTGTTGTTCCCAACTTATTTGGCCTGTTGCAACTAGTTCGGTAAGATTAGATGTATAAGATACCGTAGTTGGTTCTACAATGTTATTACCTCGTGTCTTTAAGTTTTGGCGTAGACTGAGGTAGTTCCCATATTAAAGAGAATGTTACCAAATATAAACAAGTGATGCTGATGTAACTCGTAGGAAAAAATAAAATCCCGCAATCGTGTCGATACGAAGAACTAGAGATTTTCATGGTAAACATAATTTTTCTCCTAAGCTAACCAATTCGTCAATGGGTACCTTAAAAACAAGCGTAAAATAATAGAAAACGGATACTGATGCCCATTAACATTTCATTATGCGATGGCTGCACCTTTCTATATATTAGATGCTAATAGATTTATTGTTAACTCAGTAAGAAGTTATTGTGTTCGATACATAATCCACTGGGCTGATTTTAGTAAGCTGTAAGGAAAACAATAAATGCTTCCTTATTTTATGTGAAATACCTAAAGAAATTTCGTACGAAAATGAGCATCGGTAGAAGTAATACTGCTGAATAAATAAAGGGTTGCAGCATGCTACAGACAAAATAAGATATGTTGGGTAGCGAGACAAATAGGAATGGTTGCAGAATATATACTGTTTGCCATACCACGTAAGAAACCGTTTTGCCAAAAACATGAATCAATTAACACAAAACAAGGACTTCCAAGTTAGAAAGATATTTATGAGAGTATTTTACGGGAGTGTCTCTTTATAAAGTAGCTAAACCACGACCATAAGCATAAGAGTCAGAAATAGAAGTGAAGCACTTGAATTGTGATGTTACATACAAATTTTCACTGTCAGAAAACATATTGACCCTACGATTATCATAAGTGTGCACTATGTGGCAGCTGTATGCGTGTTTTGGATACTGGGATTAGAAACGGAGAGGCTGAATGATACTCAGTTCCTAGCTTGAAGCCAAACTTTCGAAAAATACCGTGATGGCCACCAAATATAACAACTCCGTACTATGGACGAATAAGCATCTCCAGTATCACACCTTGCAGTTTGGCTGAGGGTAGTAAGGCACTACGGCCTAGGAGAAGAGAGTACCAAATAACTGCGTCTAGCCAAAAGAAGGCCTTCCACCTGGGCCATATGGAACTCACCGAGCAGACTTCACGTTTGGGTTGCCGCTGCAAAGACACTCTCGCTTCATGGGTCTGTCTACCTGGCAGAACAACCAGACACCACATGTTCTTGTGGCGAAATCGAAACTTTGTTAAATTTGATGTGATGTCCACAACTCGGAATAAATCCAACTCAAACCTTCAATCAGCTAGAGACAAAGCCATCATATTTGCAGTGAAATTACCATGTATTCGAGTATAAGAAGAAGATACTAGACTTTTTCCTTATGGCATACGCCTCTTCGACGACGAGGTCATTAGAGGCGTGAAAGAACTCTGGGAAAGTAATGAAAGGAATTTGGCCTTGGTCTTCTGAAGGGACCAACGCGGAATTCACATGGAGCGATTGAAGAAACTAAAAAAAAAAAAAATCTGGATGGCCGGTCGAAGATTCGAACCAGCGTCCTCCCGAGTGCGAGGCCAGAGCGTTACCACTCACCCTTGACGGCCGACGTGGACTTACGTATAAATGACTACTGCGAGTTCAAATCCAGTTTCCTGCACACATATTATTCTCAGTATATTTTCTGGCTTTACCCCTATTTTAACCGTCGAATATATACGTTTCTCAAACATTTTAACACAAAAAAAAGTTAACGTAAAAGTTGCAGGATCGGCTGAGAGTTGGCTTTAATGATCCCTACTGTGGATGATAGTGTTTAGATATTTTATCCATCCCTTTGTTACACTTTCTAGTAGTTGGAATCTGTGTATCTTCGTTTATTGTTCCCTGTACTCCCACGAGAACGAACTATAATGCAATGTTGAAGATCAATTGACGTATCGGAGGAACTGAAACAACGAATTGATTTATAAGGACCGTGTTGAGGAAATTATGAATTGTTAATTTGGAATTAGAGGAAAGTTGAATGTAAAAATGTAGAGGCAGATCATAGCATGAATAAAGCGACAAAACAGGATGAAGTAAGCTATATCGAGAAGAAAAGAGGATAACAGAACACGGAGAATTTAATTACAGTTTTTTAGGGCTGAATATTCTAAAGAAGTAACAGTAAAATTTTAATTCCAACCTGGATTATCACATTAAGCCTACAACACATGTTGTTACAACACAGCATTTTAGTGGAACCTAAAAAACAATTTTATTGAGAAGAAAACTTGCTAAGATATTCTGGATTATCGTGTTCCAGTGAAGTTACGTTGCTCTTCCGTTGCCTTCGTATTCCAGTTCATCCATATCCTATTAGGTATAAGTTACTGTAACATTCGTGATAATTCGTCCCATTGTAATATTTTCTTTATATATGTTGCGTCAGATCGATAACTCAAATACGCAAAAAAGAAAGACAAAAATTATAAACCAATAGTAAAAAGTCACAAATAAAATTGTAGACAATAACTTGGCTGCTTAAACGGATTTGGTGTCGCCTG